>CAJQZN010038786.1:0-30395 GCA_907164685.1 Colias eurytheme | reverse complement strand
GTTCGCCTTTATTTAACCAACCCAACTCGTTGAAGAATCAAGCTTCAAATCAAGCTTCACTTAATACAATCAATTCTTTTTAGTACTTCAGTTATTTACTTTTAATATCTTGTCAAGTATCGTTTGTAAGAAACATAAAAATATAATCAAAGTATAAGTAAAATATTTCGTCAAGAAAATTTTATTTTACATAACCAAATTTAATTTATAAATAGTTTGATTGACACTAGTCTCGGAGAATCCCCTTTCTGAATTATAAATGTATGAAACTCATATACTGTTCATAATACTTCAAAATATATGCTGAAACTATTCTCTTCTATTCGACAAATCTTGTTCAACCACGAGTGAATAGATAGAACTTTGTTATATAAGTTAGCTTCAAACTTGTCATGTAGATTTCATTTATTTAACTATGTTTAAATTTTGGCTAGCCATACCGGTTTAATCTTGTCTTAACGAATTCCGAGAATTCATTATAATATTTGAAAGGAAATACTTGGTGTAATGTGTGTTGTTAATTTTGTAGTAGATGTGTCATCCGAAAAGTTGCTCATCATTAGTAATCTCATTAAAATCTATTTATTTGTTAGAGTATTATCGAAAATACGGAAAATTATTCGTTATGTATATTATTTATTGTAATTAATGTTGAGTTAATTGGTACCTAACTTATTGTTACAAATTTTGATGGGA
This sequence comes from Colias eurytheme, assembly GCA_907164685.1. Lineage (NCBI taxonomy): Eukaryota > Metazoa > Arthropoda > Insecta > Lepidoptera > Pieridae > Colias > Colias eurytheme. Next base: position 29,699 of record CAJQZN010038786.1, on the reverse strand, counting down.
TTCCCCTCGAGGAGATACTTCTATTTCAAAACAGTTTTAAAATTAAAAAAAATATAAGCAACCTTCTGATGTAAATTTAGGTACCTATCAAGTAAATTGCAATTATCTTCAAAGTAATATCCTTTCTTACAAAATCGCTAACTTCGTTAAAAAGACAACAAGGACCTTTAATTTTCGACCTCATTAGTCGCGTAACAATTCACTCCCTTTATTTTTATAGCTAGATAAAAAAACTTGTATTTTAGTAACAAAGATGTTGACACCGCTGGAGGGCTAACAAGCTTAGAACTCATTATTATCAAGACAAGAAAGACATCCAGAATAATATTATGATAATTATGTTTTATGTTTCTCAGTACATTTCTGATTTAACAAAGGTAACATATTTTTTAATGGAAAAGTTGTTTATTTTAATGAAAATTCCAGTACTTACTTTATTTATAACTATTAAAGAAGAAAATTAATTAATTAAATGTTAAAGGCAAACGGATTTCAATGTGGTTAAGCCTAATAAATGAATAATTAACAATTATTATCATTCCAAAATCATCAAAGCATATATACTCGTAGGCTACGGCGTTTTCTATGTAAGAAAATATGAAAATAAGTATTTATATATTGAAAGCTAAAACCTACTAAACTATATCGAGTAAAAGATGAAGGCATATGCTATCTTTCACGACTGAATGGATCTTAATTTAGTTAGAGAGGATAAGACACTAGAACACAACTCTGAGTTAGCCTTTGTTTTAACTCCAAGACGATTTAATCAGTTAAAACGAGCTTAGGGAATAATCCAGAGATTCTGAAGCCTGCATTCTTTGCCTCATAAGCCTGCCCCGGGGTGGTTTTAGCATTGCGACCAGCCACAGAATACATAATGGGATGTCTATTTAATAATAATTAAAGAGGTATTCGGCTGCTTTGAAGAGTAAAGAGTAAATTAACATGAAACAAAATTGCTTTATTTTTATTAAAGCGATATTGATCCAATTATTAATAAGTAATTTCTCCGTAGATATAATACCGATCTAACTTATTGTGTCATACTTTATATAAATCATGGGCTAGTTGTATCCCATTTTCATAATTCATTTGAATTGTACAGAGCTTATTAGCAAAAACTATATAGACAAAAAAGATAAACTCTCTTACAATATAATTTACATATAGAAGGCTTCTTTCCGCCTGATTTAGTTTCGTATTTTTTCTGTATTAAAGTAGTAATGAAACAATGCTAGATTTAATATTATCGCATTAAATCTATGGATCACAGACAAAACATATTATATAAAGATCGGCGACAAAATATCTTATTAAGATGTGGTATTTCGGTGCCTTACACCCATTTTCTCCGCATATAATGCTATACAGTGTACAAAGTTTTTTTACAATCACGCTGATAAGAATTTGTATTTCGGTGACCATGGCATGGAACCAGAGATGCGGGTACCACATTACTATCAATAATAATCGTTTTAAAATATCATATTTTTCACTTGGAAACAGAAGTCCTGCGTCAAACCTTTCTTTATATGAAATGGGTAAGTTTTTATATATTGAGGTTGTAAGAAAAAATAACTTCTATTTTATATTTTAAGTAAGGTAGTTACTATATCCATTCACAATGAACCAGAATGATACTTTAAGAATCCGTAAAAGCTTAGATATTGTACAAGAAAAAAGCACTTTTAGCACGATGGCGGAAATAACTAGTGTATCGTAGGAAAACGTTGAGCATTGTAACTTTCAGAGCCTGCACCATTGTAGTTCAACAATAGTTACGGAAACATGGGCCAATTATTAAAAACAATAGAAACTTGACTTTCTTTTATAAGAGTTAACTTTAACATTCACATATATAAACATTTTTTTTTAATAAATTGTCCAAGTTTTGTTATCTTAGTAAGGGTACTAAATTAAATTTAAATTATTTATAAATTCAACGAAATGCATATAAAATGATACAATTATTATATTACTAGCGACCCGCTCCGGCTTCGCACGGGTGCAATGCTGATACTAAATACACTACAGAAAAATTGTGAACGTTGTATAGGTATGTATAAAAATATAGCGGCCCTCTCCGGCATCGCACGGGTAAAATACATAGCCGGGCGGCCGCAAACGCTACGTCCCGCAATTTTTAAATCTGTAATATACTTCGAAAATATTCACTTAAATCATACGGTGTAAAGGGCAATATAGATCTATACTAAATGAACAATGTATTGAAGGTATTTAATTGGTTAAGGATTAATGCTGTATTGGTTAAAATCGCTTCGAAAATTAGCCATTATTTGTCGTAAAAAGTAAATGACAAAAAAAAGTTATTGTGGGTTATCCATAAGAGATAGACATATACCATCGCGGACTTTTCTGTAGACCTTTTCAATGTGTATAATACTTAGTACATTATTTTGATAAAACTCGTAGGGTTCAGCCTGCATTTGCAATGTAAGCGGAATAAATGTAATTTTTTACGACATCACATTAGAAACCTCAAAAATAACAGTACTTCTCCACTACTTAATGGATGTTATTATACATATAAACCTTCCTCTTGAATCACTCTATCTATTAAAAAAAACCGCATCAAAATCCGTTTCGTAGTTTCATAGATTTAAGCGTACAAAGGGACATAGGGACATAGGGACAGGGAAAGCGACTTTGTTTTATACTATGTAGTGATTATTATTTCAATTATTTCTGTTATTCAAACTTTGAGATTCTTAACCCAATTTATGCTCTTTCCTTGATACTATTTAATTTATTAATAAGTATTGAGGTCTAATGACCGTAAGAATTCATTCAGCATATGCCATTGGAACCACAATTGGAACACATATTTTTTGTCACAAAATAAAAATTAATCATTCATCGTTGATTTTTCTTTTAATTACAACCCTAAGCAAATCAAAAACGAATGAACCAATACAAATTATGTCAAACATAATATAAATAGTGTATTTGCTATAAAATCGGCTGTTATCAGTTGTAAAGCCTCCAGAGGTCATTCATTAATCTTCACTCGGAGACGGTCAGACGTGCGTCACGTTGTGCCGCTATCAATCTCGCTTCCCTAAATTATTGCCACAATCTAACTTTTTAACCTTTTTCAGTACGTTTCGTCGTATTTAATTTCTATTTGTATGCTAGTTTGCGTGTGATACATGGTTTATTTGAAGACTTCTTATATTTTCAACCATTAAAAATAAAATTTATTTATTTATTTCAGAAAGCATTGCCCTTATCAAATAAATAAATTGAATGTAGGTAATTATTTCAATTGTACCAGAGCTTTTTGCTTCATATTATTAAAGTCAATTGTCAAGCTCGTTAAAACTTATTTTATTTATACGTAGCTATAAGCTCGTTTTCACTGAGTTTGCTTTTCCTTCTATTTCGTTTTCTTTTTTACTTTTTTATAGACGTTAAATTGCTATTTTTATAATTAAGGAATTAGGACCGTAGGGCATTACGGCTTTTAGAACCTATAAGATTCTTTGTGAGTAGAAATAGACTATTCAAGATACTGCTTATCGGTCGCTTAACCGAAAGTTTCTAAAAAGATAAACCTTACTTGTTTTTGTTCATCATACTATGCCGGAAAATAGGTATCTACATCATTAATTAACTTCAGAGTGGCATTAATTTAAACAATAAAAAATGAACTCGCAAAAAGCACTTCATTCTTTCATTATACAATGAATGATAAGACGCAATAAATCTTCTCTTTTGTAATATGAATTGAGTAAAGGCCGATGACAGTAGAGCCCTTATTCCAAGTTTATTTTGAACCCAACTGCATTCAAAGAGTTTCCCGAAAATACGACTCCATCAAAGCTGGGACTGTATTTTCGATTTCGTTTAAAACCTTTCCAGTTTTATAGGGAAAGGCTTTCCAACTCGTTTAAACAGCTGAAAACTATCGATTTTACTTTGGACACTATTATTACCCAGTCCCTTTTTAATAGCTCACTATTATTTACTATGTTCCAGAGACTCGATTAATTACTATCTGGATATCAGTAATTTATGGTGGCTTTTCGATGCGGTTGCAATCTAATTTGTCAGAATTTTATTAAATGGATGGTAGCTATAAGTGAGATTACAGTATTATTATGAATAAGATCCTGGAAGAAAATTGATTCTTGATTCACGATCAAGGGAAAGGTTTATTATTCTTAGAGAAGGAAGGATTTATATAACGAATTCCTATGTACTTAATATGACGGTAGGAATCCGACATAACCAACGGCCCTTTCCCCGGAGGCCGTGGGTATCTATGCAAGATTTCCCCACTTAAAAAAAAATGTACTTAATATGACATATTGTGTTACAAATAAAATTACGATTTATATTATTTATTAGGTTGTATTCCATACTAAAATTTATGCAGAGGTAACTGTAATCAAATAAATGTGTTGAATACACATCCATACTGCATACAGCATAACACTCACACACACACACACAGCACACTCTTCTGTCTTAATGATGTTGACTCAACCTTCGGAATCCACTTTATAAGCGATATAGATTATTTTAGTCGAACAAATGAGATTTTAATATAAGAGTGTTGGGTCAATAGAGTAATGATGATGTGCCGTTCTAATCTATACAATAGGTATAATATAATAAAATCGAAAGAAAGTCAAAACTGTACATTGAACATTTTTTTAAATGGTACTTTGCGTGATCTGCAATCTGTATCGAAGCCAAAATAAATAATAATAAATAAATAAATATTATAGGACATAATTACACAAATTAAATTAAAATTAGTCTTTAGAATTTTTGTCTGTGTGTATGCATGCCGGGCTAAAATTACTAACAGGTCGGGTCAATAATAATAATAATATAGGCTATATAATATCATTATGCTAAGACCAATAGCCTCTGCTATTGATCCTCTGAGCAATGCAGGTAAAACAGGGGCACAACTAGTGTGAATAAAAAATTGCAAAGTTAAGTCCAGTGTTTTCTCTCACACATCTATTCACTGATTGATTTAGTTTGCGGACAAGAGTGTGATTCGTCTTCCGTGTCCAGCTAGAGCGAGACATTTTTAATTAATCTCTACTGGGGTTTAAACTTGGGACTTATCTATTGTTATGCTAACTGAATTAAGGATCGATTGCTCTTAAATAAAATTGGAGTAATAATAGAGAGTTATAGCACAGAACTTTTCCAAACATTCCTGAAAAACGCCACGTAGGTAACTAATTATAATAATATTCAAGTTTCTTATAATATTATCAACCTCATATAGCTTTTTATTGGATGTTTAAACATCAAACTATTTTATGAAGTATGTTGATAGGATACCTATACATATTTCTTCGCCTTACGTTAGATTGTGGCTTACCGCAAATGTATAATTTTTATACCCGTTTGTATACAAAATATTTTTTTGCACAGTAATAAGACAAGGTTATGCAGGAAATTAAAGTAATCGTTTAAGATTCTTGCATTATTTAACATAAATTATTATTTATTATAATTAAAAGATAAAAAAATTAAAAAGCTCGGAGATGAAGTTGCATTGTTTACCTGGTAATTGAGTTTTAGAAACGTAAAATTTTAACAAAAAATTAATATACTTAATGGCGAAATAACTGCAATTTTGTAATGCATAATAAATGTTTTAAAATGATGTTTTATGAAGCACTAAGATATTTTCATCACTACATAGTATAAAACAAAGTCGCTTTCCCTGTCCCTATGTCCCTATGTCCCTTTGTACGCTTAAATCTTTGAAACTACGCAACAGATTTTGATGCGGTTTTTTTTAATAGATAGAGTGATTCAAGAGGAAGGTTTATATGTATAATAACATCCATTAAATAGTGGAGATGTACTGTTATTTTTGAGGTTTCTAATGTGATGTAGTAAAAAATTACATTTTTTCCGCTTACATTGCAAACGCAGGCTGAACCCTACGAGTTTTATCAAAATAATGTACTAAGTATTATACACATTGATAAGGTCTACAGAAAAGTCCGCGATGGTATATGTCTATCTCTTATGGATAACCCACAATAACTTTTTTTTGTCATTTACTTTTTACGACAAATAATGGCTAATTTTCGATGCGATTTTAACCAATACAGCATTAATCCTTAACCAATTAAATACCTTGAATACATTGTTCATTTAATATAGATCTATATGGCCCTTTACACCGTATGACTTAGATTAAGGATTGGTCTCCGCGCGCGCGCTATGACTAGATACCGCCCCACCTAAAAACAATAGCTCTGTGAGTGCGGCAACTCATTTCTGTAGTGTGTGTTAGGCAATTTGTAAAGACGCTAGTGTGTGTGAAGAATTGGGCTGCCAGCTACATAAATTTTGCTTCATAAATGGGAAATCTGGCATCTTGGAAAGAAGTTTGAAAAATATTTTTTTTCATCCTGACCTGGCCGGGAATCGAATCCATGAACATGCGACTCAAATCCACTTGCGACGCTACTATAATATAGTCACAAAGGTTGTTTAAAAGTAAAAAAGCGAAAAAAACATGTTTAAACAGAATAATTAAACATGGTTAAACAGAAATAAATTATTGTTATTGCCTTTTTTATACATGTGTTAGTAATAGTATTGAAAAAAAAAGTTCAAATTATTGCTAAAAGATTTCCTCAACCACGTGTATTTTTTTGGATATGCAGTACGGCAACACTGAATGGCGTCGTATTTTCGTACAAAAAATTTTCGAAGTAAAGGAGAAATTTCGATTAATACGATACTTAGTGATGGTACGTGATCGCAGTGTCTTTCTTATTTTTTGTTGTATTATTTTTAAATAGTTTTATGACACAAATAGGCATTTTACTTCATATTTTGTTCAAAATCTTTATAAACTATCGGTTCGCCCTCTCCACACAATGCTTGTGACACGACTGGCTTGGGTACGCCGAATTCGGCGTACTATTAGTTGCCGCATTTTTCAAGTACGCCGGCGGTATCTAGTCGTAGCGCGCGCGCGGAGACCAATCCATAATCTAAGCCGTATGATTTAAGTGAATATTTTCGAAGATATTACAGATTTAAAAATTGCGGGACGTAGCGTTTGCAGCGGTACCGGCCGGCCGCCCGGCTATCTATTTTATACCCTTGCGAAGCCGGAGCGGGCCGCTATGTTTTTATATAGGTACAACGTTCACAGTTTTTCTGTAGTGTATTTAGTATCAGCATTGCACCCGTGCGAAGCCGGGGCGGGTCGCTAGTAGTTTATATACTAATTTTTTTTTGTGTGGTGTTTCTCAATGTTAGCCAGAAGGGCTTCTACATTTTAACGCGGACGCGTGGGTGAACTGAAGGTTCACCCTGGTAGCGACATGCGCAAGGGCGTCCCCCCGCCACGGGGATCTCGAACCTCGGCTTGGGCTGTCGCTTGAGTGGAGGAGGCCTAGTCGGACGGGTTATATACTAAGTATATAGATACATTATGAATTACTTATGAGTGATTTTGATCCTATTTCTTTTATCCCGGAAAATCGAAAGCTCCTTTAAATCATAGATTATTATAATCAACCAGGTTTCAAATTAATGAAGAATTTGTGAAAAAATATGAATTGTATTTTCCTTTGCAGTAAGTAGTTTTTAAAAATTAGAACATAACTAATTTTATATACAGATTAGGTTCAGGTTATTCAAAAATACATATTAAAATTCAAGATTAATATTTCTGCAAGTATATTTTGTTTACTTACATATTTTTCTCATAATGTATTGAAGCTATAAACTATAAACAATATGTATGTAAATAAATGACTACAATTTTTTAGGTTGTCGATACGTTTTAGACAGACAGAAAATAAGGTTATGATTTACATCGAGACAAATATTGAGTAACAAAGCCTCGAGTACAATATTTATGGAACATAAAAAATGACCTTCGTTTGATTTACGAAGATGAGCCAAGTTTACATAAGATATTATTTATTTTATCGATTCCTTATTTGTGTTATGCTCCGGAATTGAAGAGGCCATATACAATGCGTTGTAAATTATGGTAAACTAAAACAAATATAGTTAAGACAAGACAAACTTTTTCCACTATTAAGTCTCGATATTTTATGTAAACTTTTATGAAAGCATTTTATTACAGGCTTAATAATTACCTACCTAAAATCTTTATTCCATATAAATAAGTAATTATTAATAAGGTACATTTATAAAAGAACTTCTAAATATAATATAATATTGAGCACTGGTACGGTTATCTATTCTGTGTCAGTGGTCCGAAAATTATTTACAAAGTTACAAATATAACCTATTATATTAAAGCCTGACACAAATCTATTATAATAATCAGTCCATGTTAAAATTATACAATAAATACGACTATTTCTGGAATTTAATTCCTATAGAAATAAATGTTTCAAAATCCAAGGCACAATATTCCAAGGTTTGTTTTGTATACAAATTTTGAACGGAAAATCACTTTTTCGTATAAATTTAAACTTGACTAAGTATATTATAGTCATATAGGTACATTATATTTCACATACACGGTAACGAGAACACTCCGTTTGCATCAACTCTTTGTATCATTAAGGCTGACTGCTAAGAGACAAAAAACATGTGTTGGTAAAGCGCAAAAAATATATTTAAAAAAATAAATTATTATTTGGTTACAGTCCTTATAATAATAGTCTTAACATATTCACTTTTTTAAACTTAAACTAAACTAGGATGTCACAATAGGTACCACTTTATCACTTCTGCATTCAGAAAAACATCTTCCTTATCTTCAATTCTTCGTTATTTCCAATGAGAAATGTTCATTTATGAACCTTTATGAATAGCACTTAATCGTCGGGATAACACAAGTCACCAACAGATTGATATCCCGAGGGACATTTTGAAGGTTCACCAAATCGCACATCGATATCAAAATATTCATTATCGACTTCGTTGTTATTTTCATCACTTGGCACAATATCACTATGTGTTTCGTTATAATTTGTGGGTCCATCGAACACTATTGCACTTGGCGAATGATAAATCGGATAATATAAAGTACGAGTGTTCACTTCCATGATGTATAGAAGTATAATGAGATATAATATTTTATCCATCATATATTATGTGATTGCGATCGATGACGAAATGCGAAATGTTGTAGTGCCGAAGCCTTTTATAGCGTCAGCCGTTGACTATTCATAGTAAGTGTGTTGAGGGTTATTCTGCAAATGAACGCTTTCTTAGAATTACTTTTTAGTAATTACTAATAAGATCCAAATTCTAATACTTACCCAGTCTGCAACAATTTTATTAATAATTTTTATGAAATAAATCGGATGGTTTATTTCATAAAATACGATTATAGAATATAAAAGAATAATTAAATCTGATTAGACAACATTTTTTTTTTACTTTTAAAGTATTTTTATATGTGTAACTATAATAGATACAATCGACGATTTTCTTAAGATACATATGGACTGTTTTGTCAAATAAAAATTACCTATTGTATTTCTATATCACAATAAAATTAATGTGATTTTCAAAGCAATTGTAGTTTTTTTTAGTTATACCTACATATTCTATGCTATGATGCGTTACGTTATTATTTCGCAGCTACTGGATTTTCCAATTTCTGTGTTTCTATAAGTGGTATCTTCCATATAAGTAGATTCTTTCATGTGTTAATAAATGAGCTATGATATATTGACGTCTTCACGTAAACATAGGCTAATGACGTACCTTTATTGAAAAGTACGCTAATCATCATTCTAACAAGTTATTTTTAGTAACAATAGTGGAGATAATCTTATGCTGACGACACAGCTTCACAATAAAGCAATTTGTATTATCCATTAATGTATATTAATATACGGTAATAAATCGTGACCGTTACAATAGCCTAGATCGTCGTAATTGTAAATGATGGTTTACATACGCGTTAATAGTATCTAATCAATTCTAATTACATTATGGTTATATGGCTATTTAGTACAAAAAAATAAATAACTTATAACGTATAATTTTTACGGTACGTAATACTTTAAAAGCGGTAGTAGTATCAGATTTAATGTAATGAAAGTAGGTAAATGATACATTTCCCACTCATCGCTCATAGTCATATACCTACTCATAGTATTTAATAAAAATAATTGATAGACCTGGTAAAAAGTTAATGTATTGCAGTTGCAGAGTGTTGAAGATAATAGAATTCCCTTACAATATTCTTATTATAATCTTCTCTTATAAATAAAAATGAATCGCAAAATGTGTTGGTAAGCGCATAACTCGAGAATGGCTGAACCGATTTCGATAATTCTTTTTTTATTATATTCCTTGAAGTACGAGGATGGCTCTTATGTAGAGAAAACGTAAACATGTACCACGGGCGAAGCCGGGGCGGACCGCTAGTATTAAATAGATTTAAATTATATTTTTGTAGAATTAACCACAAACAAGGTTATTCCCTGGACCGGTTAGCAGTTGAAAAACTATGGCAAACTGTTAAGCATACCTGTTTATTATCGAAATTCTATCATTTAACGTAGTTACAGTATATATTATATGAAGGTACGTAAATAAGAAACTATAACATAACTAGCCTTCCGCCCGCGGCTTCGTCCGCGTTCTCAAAGAATAACCCGCATAGTTCCCGTTCCCGTGGGATTTCCGGGATAAAACCTTTGCTATGTGTTTATCCAAGTTACCCTCTAAATGTGTGCTAAATTTCATGCAAATACATCCAAGGAATAAAAAGTTTCATACAAACTTCTATCCCCTTTAGGGGATGAATTTTCTAAAATCCTTTCTTAGGACGCCTACGTTATGACATCTACCTGCATGTCAAATTTCAGCCCGATACGTCCAGCGGTTTGGGCTGTGCGTTGATAGATCACTATATTAGTCACCTTTGAGTTTTATATATGTACTAGCGGTCCGCCCCGGCTTCGCCCGTGGTACATATTTACGTTTTCTCTACATAAAAACCATCCTCGTACTTCAAGGAATATAATAAAAAAAGTATTATCGAAGTCGGTTCAGCCGTTCTCGAGTTATGCGCTTACCAACACATTTTGCGATTCATTTTTATATATAAGAAGATATAGATATGTATTATGCTTTACATGTTGCACATAAGCTCGCTACTATTATAGTATCACATTTTTATATAATTACTAGCCGCTCCGCGCGGTTTCACCCCCGTGGCTCCTCTCCTGTTGGTCGTAGCGCGATGGTATATAGCCTATAGCCTTCCTCGATTAATGAACTATATAACACCGAAAGAATTTTTCAAATCGGACCAGTAGTTCCCGAGATTAGCGCGTTCAAACAAACAAATAAACTCTTCAGCTTTATAATATTAGTTTAGATCTGTGAAATTGAATTTCGAAAAAAATAGGTCATCATGTTCATGCCAAAATTTCATTCTCGTAAGAAGTTAATAAGCATATAAAATACTAACTGGGCTTTCATTTACTAACTTTGTATAAAGAATGTAGATTAAATAACAGATAATTATTGATTTAGAGCTGACTATAGGCCAAAACAATGTCAAAGTAAATATGACTTATTAGTCCTTGTTAACCGGAACTCCGGGTTCTATGTAGTAAGGTGAAAAGAAAGTTCAGAGACCTATTTCTTAAGCGAGTCATTGTTAAGACATTTTAATTAATGCGATTAATTTAGTATCCTGTTCTTTATATTTTTTAATCACACTGGTTTTTTGTTTATTCTTAAATAAATTTCCTTATTAATTTTCACTATTTTTATCCATGGATGCGTAAGATAACCTACAATAAAAATATATGGATCTATGTATTCTACATTATGAGAAAGAAGATTGTTCATTAATTATAATATTTTGTTGAGACAAACCTCGAATGTTTATGATATCACACGACGTACAATAAAAACAAAAGAATAAAAATACAATCGGCAAAGATCGTTTACTCAGATCTCTATCAAAACATCCACTATCATGACATACTCGTAGCAGTTCATATGACGTTCACAATCACGATCTCTCTATATAGTAAACAATGCTGATATGTATTCTGGCCACGTGCCCTTTGATAGCGGTTTGAGGGTCCTAACTCGTAAATATACGTATTCGCTAGCTAACCAAGCTTTACCGTTTCGACAGTCAGTATCTGAATGTTCAGATGCGATGCCACTTAACCTAAATGGAGCTGTAAGTGAGGTAAAATCAATTCCTACTTAGTAACCTAATAATTTTTATTTGGATATGCTATTATTTTTTTAGAGGTAGTTTTGGGATGATTTACGTTAGATACATGTGTTATGTTGGAGGCAATTATGTACAGAACTAGAAAAAACTGCATACTAGAAACAACTAGCATAGCAGAAAGAGCTAACTTTACAATTTACAAGATCTTCTAAAGTATAAGTTAATTTTTTGTTGAGTATTATTCCTATAGCACTATAAGGTCAAACCTATACAAATATCGTGATTAAATAAATAGCTTGCCCTTTTGTTGACATATGTGACACCCACGTATTATGCATTTAACCGCTATGCACTATTTAATCTAATTAAGTATTTTGTATGAAGACTGTATATATTATGATGATATTAATTAATGCGAAGTCACATTATCGAACAAATTGTGTATTACCCAACACACCTAAAATATTAATATTGTATGTATAGACTGTTAAAATGAAAATATGCGTTAATATTTTCATTTTAACAGTCTATACTTATACATTTTCAAACATAAAGGTATAATCTAATTCATTACGCACGAAAGTTTACAATATCTGACAGCGTTTAGGGAAACTGTAATCAGAACGCTTCTCACGATTGATGGCCAGTGCGAGGGAAATGTTTCAAGCTCAGAAACGTCTTTAAAGAGTCCTCACATAAATTACTCGTACGTTCCAAAGAGAAAACTATCAGTTGGTATTGATTTCGTCGAAATAGGCATAACCACGCATAATTTGGGACAGATCGGTTATCGTAAATATGGAAGAAATGGGATATAGAGATTCTGAATCCCTAGAATATAAGGTATTATAATAAAACTGACCTTAAGGAACACTTATATGGAGAGAGAAGCTATAAGAAGAAAATATTAATATTGACTAATTATGAAAAAATGCATAATAATTGTACGTAGCAATTACGCATTTTTTCATAATAAGCCAAATAATTGTTATAGTTTGTAGTTATTTTAATTTCTGTTTCACAGGAAAACTATAAAAATAACGTGAATATAGAACTAAGAGTAAAACGTCATTTAAATCTCCCTACTTTAATATTGTCTATAACTGGTTTTTTTTAATTTCCATTTTATAGAGCTAGTTTGTCATAAAAAAGAAAGCAATTTTCATTTTATGTTCATTAGTTATATAGAAATTAACTGCTCTTATAAAAACACATCGTTATCCATCTCGTAAAACAAAAGCTATACCAGATGTGGTCGAAAAGTTTTATAGCAATACTACTCTACCGCGAGTTGGTTTCTCGTAGTTAAATTAGAGATAAAATAGTTTTCTTTATAAGTATAGAGGCTTGGAAGTTAAATGCGGGAACGGAAATTCATCTTCCAGATTCATATTCCTGAATGTGAATGAAACCATGTGAAATATAACTAAAACAATCTTGCATTAAACAGATATGAATGTTATGAAACTTTAAGTTAAAATTAAATATTTTCCATTTAATTTAAACTACAAATGCAGCTCAGAATATTTTAGCTACTCTTGTATATTTATTAGTTTTGGTGCAGCCCAATGGTCTAAATTCCTATTAATTTCAACGACTCTCCACTGCGTTCCACAGCATGTATTGCGAGGAAATATTTAAACCTATTATGACTAATAATTTACTAATTCACATTATAGGAAGTAATACAAAAAAAATATACATCAGGCAAGTTAAGAGAACATACGAGGAAATTAATAAATAGGGAGAATTTTAATTAATGTATTTTTTCTTATGTCATAGAAGAAAACGTTACGATTAAAATATTATTTCATCTTTTATTTTTACCAAATATGTGTATCGTTTAAGTTTGTTTAGGCAAATAATATTATTCCAGCTAATGTTTTATAGAAACAACATGATTTTGTCGGAATTCCCTCTAAATTCGCATCTGTGTCCAACTATTTACATTTATAATTTACCAAACAACGGGAAATGTGGTTGTACATTTAAATAAAACCATGGACTAATATAGATCAAGATAAAACGTAGTTTTAAGGTTCAAAAAATACCATTTTCATTTAGATATATATTACATTAGCACTATTAGAGTAAAGCCGGCACTTTTGAAACTAAATTTTATTTTCTGTTTGAAATAATGGAACTTTTACAAGTTCCCAACTTTGTCTTCGATGTTGAGAAATCGCCTCATGTACTTAAAGTGCTGCGATATATCTGGATAGTCGTTTTTGAGACATTTTTCTTCCATTTAAAAGTTAAATCTATTAATCAAACTTAACATTATAATATCAAATGAATTAGAAGCGACTACCACGTCATGATGTGTTAAAAAATACTTTACGATATTTTTAACCTAATAACAAACTAAGCCTTCATTATTCCATAAATTTACTTTGTATGAGATCAGGAATGAACTGATTAAACTGAGAGTACAAAGAGTGTAATAAAACAAAAGAATTGCTAATATAATGCATGACTCCATTTCGAGTCTTCCTCATACAAAATGCGGTGGAGAATTTCAATTTAAAATGAAATACGTGAAAGTTTCAATTCGGTGTGAGATAACAATGATATCGAAATGTATCGTTAAGTTTCTTTAAAAATATCAACATAACAATATGTTAAAAGGTACTAATGATACAAAAATATACCATGTAGAGCAAGAGAAAGGGTCACATCAGTACAGAATATTTTTTAGTCTAAATTATTTAAAATATATCCAATTTAACATAATAGGTAGCAACTTTGTTGCTTTACTACAGACTAATATTATATTGTGACTAATGTTATATTTATTTTGTTACAATTACTATTCATCAGATCTTATACTAAGGTCTTCAAACCTCCCAAAAATGTCCACTAACTAAGGTGCCTCTCCTAAATTTATTATTTAAGTATGAGTTACGTTTGCCCTTGAAGAAATAGCAGATATTATTCAGTAGCTTACCTTTTTTGGGTTCCGTGTTATAAATTGTAAACTATTATGCACAAAAAACTGGTATTATAGAATGCGGCATCTATCTCTTATGCACAAGGTAGATGCTGCATTATACCAGATCGCTTCAGTAGTTTTGGCGTGAAGAAAACAGACAGACAAACTGGTAGAGTTCGTCGGGTTAAATATATAGATATTAAGAACAATACATGACGATATTTGTATTTAAAAAAATAATCCTACTTTTTAAATACTTACTCGTGCAAAAAATTGTTTCCAGAGTTCAGAAGTTCAACAATTAATGTAAAGAAAGTATTTTTTTCGGAATTAAAGAATCTTATATTATAAGAATCTTATAGTGTATTGAATAAATATAAGCAACGTTTGTCAGAGTTGGTCAGACTTATATTGTGAAAATCACGATACTTTTTATTGTATTTTTGGAACGACTACAAAAAGGTCTATACCCCCAAACACTTTAATATGAACAAGTAACCGAACAAACAAAGTACCAAAATAAAACCGGCCAAGTGCGAGTCGGGCTCGCGCACAAAGGGTTCCGTAGCAGCAAATATAATAAATTACAGTTAAATCAACCTATCTCAAAAACTATAAGAGATACTTTGATCAAACCAAAAATCGTTGAAAGAGTTAATTAGCATGCATCACCTCTATTTTTTTTAGAATTTTATACCCCGTAGTTATAAAAATAGAGGGGGGGGGACATACTTTTTACGACTTTGAGAGCTGATATCTCAAAAACCGTTCACTTTAAGAAAAATGTTTTTTAGAAAACTTTATATCATTTTAAAAGACCTTTCCATTGATACCCCACACGGGTATGTACATCGAAAAAAAAAATTTCATCCCTCAGTTACATGTATGGGGGGCCCCACCCCCAATTCTTTTTTTTACTATTTAGTGTCATATTTTTGTAGCGGTTCATACAACACATATTCCCATCAAATTTCATCACTGTAGTACTTATAGTTTCCGAGTAAATCGGCTGTGACAGACGGACAGACGGACAGACGGACAGACGGACATGACGAAACTATAAGGGTTCCGTTTTTGCCATTTTGGCTACGGAACCCTAAAAACGATGCAATACTTATTTTTTCATTCGTTGAAACTGACATGCATTCAAATATGTAAATGATTAATTGAAAAAAATATGTTTTAGTGTACCAAGTATTGTTACTTCTTGATAGAACTACGTTTGCATCGAATGCAGTTGTTATTAAATGTATGAATTGGCTTGATTACGAATATAACATTAAAATAACGACCAGTTTAAATACATTTATATGCTAAAAAAAGAGTTAAAAAATATTGGTCATATGAAAAATGATAACTAAAATTGTTTCACGAAACCAATACTTATCATGAACGTCATGAAGATGGATTTTATTCATTGCTAGCTTTCCGCCCGCGGCTTCGCCCACGTTCTCAGAGAAAAACCCGTTCCCGTAAGATTTCCGGGATGAAACCTATCCTATATCCTTTCTCGGGTATCAAAATATATCTATACCAAATTTCATGCAAATTGGTTCAGTAGTTCAGGCGTGATTGAGTAACAGACAGACAGACAGAGTTACTTTCACATTTATAATATTAGTATGGATGTACAAATGAAAGCTATTTCTACGATAATGCCGTAATTTTGTCTTGTATTGTTAATGTTGGCCTGTTCATGATTGCCAATGGATATCTATTGATCCCACAGACTCATAATATTTATTTCATTTCGTTCTCTATTTCTTTAATACAATTTACTAATATAACTTGTATAATGTTTCAATAGACTCCTTTATATTATCGAAATGTTCAGAATATTCCATTCCACAAGATTAAATACAAAAGTAATAATGTATAGATTACAACGAAGTCTAACATAGAATTATAACATGAAAGTAACTTTTGCTTCATAAAATTATTCATTTCATTAATGTTGTTTATTGAAATATATGTCTCTCTTGTGTTTTAAGGGTATTGTTGTGTTTTACCTGAGATAATAATATTTACTTTTTCGTTTTGCATCAATTCATGTAATGTTTCTTAAGTTATGTCAAAACAAACACTTTATTTTATATTACGCAGATAGAGTCTGTTTGACTTCGCGTATAATATTTAATAGTCATAAAAGTAATACGGTATAGTTCGACCTTGTAAGCTTTGTATGAATCACTTTTAAACAAGGATTTAGAGAGCGTTGACCGCTAAAAATTTATAACTCATTAGTCATAAATTTATTAAAACCTTGGATTAAAAATGACCTTAGCCTATAGAATTATGCAATTTTTTAAATAGACTTATTTACAATAAAACTGTGACCCCATGAAATGCCAAAGGATTCTAAGGATAAATAAATTATTAACCTATATCTTTACTTATAAATTAAAATAACTTTTTTGACATAATCAAAAACAAAGCACTGCATATAATAGCACAGAACTTGTAGTTTTATAAATAAATGGGGTCCTTGCATGTTAAGATTTTTTTCGTACAATATAAAAATTTTGCTTATATGCATTTGGATGCGAGTAAAACCTTTTATAGTGGATGTCAAGAGCCCTTCTGCACGAATACATAATCAGTAGAATATACAAATGAATGTGAGTAATAAATGGAAACGAATATTTTGTCACATTATTTTGTCATCCCCAATTTTCAAGGAAAGAACATTATTCTAAAAGCTTGTTTTTGGCTCCAATAATAAATTCATTGCTCAAACTAATTTTATCAACTAACTTTCTCAAATTATTATAATATGGCATTCGACTCATTGTCTCATCTAATAATCCTAAAATAATTTATTTAATTTGTGAATCATTCAACTAGAGTATAGAGACTAGTCATAGTGCTGTGGTGATGTTGCGAAATTCCCAATTTTTTACTAAAATATACCCAAATACAAAATTGAAAATTAAAGAAATTCAATTAGGTAATTGGACATCTAACATCACTTATGATGGATAGTGACATCATATACAATTTGCACGGCAAAAAATTTGTATCATGATCGAGTAATACCATTATTTCTATCATCTCCTGTTTTAGTACTCTTTATTCTAAACATTGTACAACGTACGTGGTACATTGTACTTTTTATAATTTAATAAAAAATCATAAGTATGATTAAAGTGCTTATTTGACGTACTTTTTGTGAGTTTATTTTCGCACACTTTTTGCGTGCTTTTGCTAAATTATAAATTAATTTCATCAGTATGGAATAAAACGCATAGAATCTCGACGAATAATACAATGTATTGTGTTTATTCAGATATTAATTCTAAGTCTATTTAGCTATAGTCTATAGATACTATAAACCGCTTGTATTCAAAGCAGGCTTCAGAGTTTAGATATTATGGTTGACGTATCGAAGCAAATCCTTGAGGCCTCTACCGAGTGCTGACGTCTTGAGGTACAATTTCGCATGGCGTCATGCAGCTCTTGTGGTTTCATAATAAATACGAATATTATTCCAAGAAACAGTTTAATCCATTTCCAAGACTGTTGAGTTTCTGAGACGGTATTTCTGGGTATTACATTTGATGATAATTTAAGTTACAGAGCTCACATACATTCTGTTTACACCCATGTGAATAAGCTTGTATTTGCTATCAAAAGGATTAAAACAGACTATTGATGAAAGAGCGACAATTATGGTATAATATTATGGTTAAATTATTTCCGTCTTATACCCATAGAAGCATTATTTTATGGGGCAACTCTACAAAATATAACTTAACTTTTTCAGCTGGAACAAGACATGTCAGCTGTCAGAGCAATCTTCTTGGTGGGATCCATATACATTTGAAGACTCATTGACATGACTTTTCAACATGCAAGTTACGAACATTTACATATTATAAAAGACCACAATCAACGGATGACTTACAAATAGGATCGTTCTAAGACTACTCAGCTAAAACGTCCAAGTTTGTGATGAATTCTCCCGATTTGGTCGAATTGCCGTACGGAGAATAGACGAGCCAATCAGATGGCGTCGTTACGCTCGCTCTGTTATCTTCTAGAATATACGTTAGTGAGGACTGAGGTGGACCACGTGTACGCCTAGCGGTTTAATTAGTTAGTGTTAAACGTATGTATGTTGTATCACGTGAGCTACAGTGACTATTTGAGGTTCTCGATATTGAAAATTTCGTTCAAGTTTTGTCTACATTTCAACCTTTGAAAAGAAATAAATCAATCAAAACATATTTTTCTTTAATTTCTTCATACAAGTATTCTCATGTAATTCAATAGCTTTAAGTTTTTTATGTTAATAAACGATTATTTAAGCATAAATCATTCAAAACTCAAAATCGTTTATTTCGAAGCAAACTTAACATACATAGTACACTAGCTTTCCGCCCGCGGCTTCGCCCGCGTTTTCAGAGAAAACCCCGCATAGTTCCCTTTCCCGTGGGATTTCCGGGATAAAACCTATCCCATCTCTCAAGTTGGATCGAACTGCACATGGTGTGCGAATTTTATTATAATCGGTTAAGTGGTTTAGGAGTCCATTGAGGACAAACATTGTGACACGAGATTTATATATATTAAGATAATCTTAATTAACCTCCATAAAAGTAAATCTCCATAAATCCATAAAAGTTTAAGCTAAAATATTATAAACTTATAACAAAAATATTCATATATGTATTTTATAAGCAATTTTCTCAAATAAACATGATGTAAGATGGCAATCATTGGCGGCGGCACAGGCACTTCCAGGCAGGTCGATTTAAATTTTCCAGTGGAAATAGTTTTAAAATTTCTCGTTCGAGAAAGCATCGGCGTGCGGAAATAAACAGCCGGTATACAAATAGCAGTGTATTTTATTTACATTTAGAAATTTTACATTTACGTTACAATTCTCGATTACTACATAGTATAAAACAAAGATGTTTTCCCTGTGCATATCTATGCTTAAATTTTTAAAATTAAGCTACGGATTTTGAACGTTTTTTTAATAGATAGAGTGATTCAAGAGGAAGGTGTTAGTATATATATTAGGTCCTAAACAAAGCGGGCGAAGCCGCGAGCGAAGAGCTATTATATTATAGAAATATAAACACATAATACATACTTGTACATCTAAAAAAATGTTATTTAATTAATTATTATTAACCACTGCGAAATAGTCAATGATGAATTGAATTTCTAAATGAACTCTGTATTTACCTTACCTCTTCACCTCTTTCTGTATTTGATCATAACGCTGCCGAACCTTAGCCTAATCTACCTAAGTTTTCACGCCTGATATTAAGCTTATTAGAAACTATATTTACGCTAAGCTAAAGCAATCTTCATTAGAAACTTAATTTATGTAAGGTTAATGAAGATAATAATATATTCAATAATATAAATACATAATGAAATAAAGGTTTTTTTTATTGAAAATATTTATCCTTACATATAAGTGTATGTATTTTTTATGGATTAAAAGGTTCGTAAAATTCATTAAAAATACAGAGCTGCTTTTTATTGCGTTAACCGCCAATCGTGAATTACTCATACACTAAAATAAAAAGCCTGAAGAATTTACGTGAAAATTTATTTTTACTGTTAAAATATGCGCATATAAATTCACTATACGCTAACCACTGCCTCCTACTTTTCAGGAAAAAAGGTACTAATACAATTTAACGAGCATTGTGAACAATGAAAGGACAGTTGTTTAGGTCTAGACAGTTAAAGCAAACCCAAACCATAAGCGTATTTGCAACATCTATCTAATATCTAATATCTATCTAATATCTAATATATTATAAATATTATAAAGGCGAAAGTTTGTAAGGATGTATGGATGTATGGATGTTTGTTACTCTTTCACGTAAAAACTACTGAACCGATTACAATGAAATTTAGCACACATATAGAGGGTAACTTGGATTAACACATAGGATAGTTTTTATCCCGGAAATCCCACGGGAACGGGAACTATGCGGGTTTTCCTTTGCAAACGCGGTCGAAGCCGCAGGCGGAAATCTAGTTAAATTATATATGATTCTTGGTCTTCATGATTCCTTTAAAACAAGAACAAAAGAGGAATCCGTTAAAGTGTGCTACAACTTCTTCTAAGGTCCTTCCTCTACGTCCGACATATAAATTGCTTCTACAATTTGAAGTTTGAATGCGGGCCAAGCAGACGACGTTGGAAATTGTCCTCTAATTTAATCAAAGAACATTCTGGAAGCTAGGTTTGCTGACGTCACGATAGATTTCCAATGGTTTTCAGTGCTTTCGAGTAATGGCTTGATTGTGGTTCAATTAACGAAATCCAGTCGTGATTGAAGTGGTTTATTTGTATAAATAGATTTTGGTTACTATAAATCGCGACTTGGTTTTGTATTTCATTAAGCCTTTTCGTTGGTATTTCTTGTGAATATAATTTCATGCATATAAAACAAAAAAAAAACTACACGTTAAATGATGCTACCTACATATTTTTAATGCTCTACCAGAAACCACTTATTATATTTTGAAATAATTCTAAATTCTCTACACAAATTCATACCACAACTATAGGTATTTTTAAGGCAAAGGCTTATTTAGCAAAGAGTCGATGCCTTTATAGAGAAATGTGAGGCGAACAATAAAATGTAGTGGAAAATATAATAACGTCAGTTCCCGCAGAGCGCTCAACATACCGCTTCATCGAAGAATTATATAGCTTTTGCTTGCGAAACACTCATAATAGGTTTACCGAGATTTATTGAGAAACAGTAATATACAATAAACTTCCCGTTAAAAACACCCAAATAAGGAAAAAATTGTGCTTAAAATCTATTTGCAGTTAGAACGAAAAAGCGTTTTAAATGCAAATTCGAGCTATTTTAACTTTTAAAAGTTCCTTAAGAACTTTATATGAACTGGTTTTAGAGTTATGTAAATGTTTAAAACATCCATATAAATATCAGACATTTTGATTAACTAGTAGGTAGTTAGCGTTGTATCGGTTACCTTATATCTCATGAAATTTGGCTGTGCTGATTGGATTGTTGAAACACAGCACTGCGGTTTAGCCGAGCCAGATTTTAATTAGTCATCGTATTTTCCACATGTGCGCTAAATTAGATTCTGAGGGAATAATTAAGTAGTCAAAATACTATAGTCTCGTACAATGAAACAAATGCGATATAAACACTTTAATAATATTTCCTATAAAAAAAAATAATCCTAATCTGTACTCTATATTACCACAGAGTCTTTGAAGCTTATTGAATATCTAAACTAAATACGTAGTTTATAAACAACTTAAGTAAAACAACACAAAATGTCAATAACCATGTGTTTAACTACACACTACAGTACATGTTTGCGACGTTATACAAACCGTTATTGGAATAACTTTGACACTGCAAAAAGATGGGTAATATGTGAAAGTTGTTAGTTGTTGTAAGTTCTTGAGCTTTACTTTGAGTTCAACAAACGACAGAACTATGAAAAAATTAAGCTTTCAAAGAAAGGTTATGAAAACTTATAGATAGTGTGTAGGAGTACTAACAATATTTACTGTAATATAAGAAAAACAAAGACAAAAATTAAATGGACCGATTATTTTCGTCTATTGACAAACGTGGACAGAAAGGTAACAAATAAATAAAAGGAAACCTAATATCAGATAAATTGAAAATAGCTTATTTATAAACAGACATAATTACCGTCTAATTATTTCGTTTCACGTTTCGTAACACCGGTGTGTTGTCTTATTATTTTCACGCCCATGGCTATTTTAGTATACGGTAAGTATTATGACAAAGTGAAAATATCGACAATATGACAAATTATCTACTCGAGCCTAGTCCTCCCACTTACAAGTATTATTTTGCATGATATTACGTGTGCCGTAAATAGAATGCTCATTTATATTTTTTCTCATTATATTTATTGTTTCATGTTAAAGTTATTTAGTATAAACTAAGCCTACTGGTTAGTACTAAACTCTACTAATTATTGTAGAATTCTTATCGTCTTGAAAACAAACATTTCTAACATGCATGTTTATCAAATCATCATGTTGATGTTTTCTTTTTCATATGAATACCTAAAATAAATACTTAATCTATCTACAAGTGTAATCGATATCACGTATGTACATTATAATATCTACCTACATTAAAATAATGCGCAATCAGAGGAAATATTTTTTTGTTGATAATTTCAGAATTCCTAAAAGTTTGAATATAGGAATTAACCCTGAGAGTTTTACAGTTGAACTGAAAAATACATGTTGAAATTGATATTTATTGTTTTATGGCATTCAAATGCTTTATAAATTTATATATGAAAAATACATTTTTAATGGCCACAGAAGTAGAATAATAATGAAATATATCGTCAAAGTGATGCTTTTCATTGACTGAGCATAACATTTTTAATTAGAGCACGCTTTATTATCATACATCGGTATTAATTCAGTATAACAAACTATTCTGGTACATGTATTTTAAATGCTTAATTTTAAAACGAAATTCCTTTAACATATATTATTTTGGAAATGTGTAAGTAAATTATTTTGTTAAAAAAATTATGACGATCTCAATATAAATACAATATAATAATATGAATAAAATTTTGATGAATTAAAAAAGAACCCATAACATAAAATAATAGGTACTAATTAATAGTGATTGATAATACTGCCATTATCATCCTCGATTTTCTGTTTTGAATAGCATAATACATTATACGACCCATAGCCCGTTTTTGTTTCCCCTCGTATTCGAGCTTACAGGGCTTTAGCCCATAATCCACCAAGTGTGTGTTGGCAGATGCCACATGTCGTCAAACTTTTTGATTCTTGCCGTTTATTCACAGAATTTTCTTTCACTTACAGCAGTCAATAAATCTCTTGCATCTATTGTATGTGCAAATAAATTGAAAAATTAATTAGATTTTGCTCGTTTTCCTTTGCTTCGAGAGACAATCCGTGGAATGGAAGGGATTAATTAACAGAAGTGGATACAATTTTTTATATTACGCAAACTCGATTTGCCAATAACGTTTTAATAAAGAGAATGCAATTAAGCAGAGAGAAGAATAACTATTCATTTGAAAATCCTAGAATGTTTGTAATAAGATAATAGTGTTAAGAATAATAAAATTGTATGTAACAAGGACAAACAGCATTCTATAAATAATTTAACTTTGATTAAAATTTAAATTGTCCATTTAAAATGTGTTTTAGAAAATTGTTAAAAGGTCAGTGTTAAAATATACTTACACCAAATAAAATTCGGGGAATTTTTACATGAAACGCTTCCGTTTTATTTAATCGTATCGCTTACCTTACAATTGTTAAAGAATATTTATGGTGCAGAATGTTAATACCGCTAAGTAATAATGTCTTCTTTTATAATGGAAAATGGAAAACGTTATTCGGTCTTATTGTGATTTCTTAATTAAAGTGCTGAGCCCCGAAATAAGAATTTAATGTAACGAGTTTGAGTCTATTTACACCTGCAAAGAAATGAACGTTTTATTTTACTGTTAAGAACATTTTCGATTTCTTTGTTGGACGATAAACTTGTTTAATTAAATAGTAATTGGTTTAGTTTAAAGCGTTATCTAGATGCTCCTAAGTACTGTTTTAAGAAGTAGTAAATTAAAAGTATAACTTTAAGGCTGCAGTCTAGCAAAATTGCGTTTTCAACAAGTTATTTGACAATTTTTTCCCGGCTAATGAAATAGATAAACTGAATTTTTTTTTCTTGTTTATCAATTAGTGTTATATACGCAATGCGCGTGAATTTTTTCACATTTATAAAGTTACTTTATGTTACCTTAATCAGGCCTTCAAGATAAGTCTCTTTCCCCCAAAGACATTTCGAGCTAAGTTTGTGCACTCACTACGTTGCAACCGATTACAATTTACACAATCTGATCAGCGCATTATTATCCTTATATAGTCGTTATTAAAAACTGCTGAATACATTTGCCGAAAAACTTATGATTTTCTTAATTAGAACGTTATAAATTCATTAAATTTCCCAATTTTTGCCTTACAAAATCTATTGATAAATACTGCTAAAAGTTATTTTTTCCATTAATTTATTCGAGTTGGTTGAAGACCAATGAGTATTAATCCTTTAAAAATTTTTTTTTTTGAATTTTGATAATTCTTTAAATATTAAAAAAATATTTAAAATAATTAGGAAAAATCCTAGCGAATTTCTTTAGTCGCGCTCCTTGTGCCGGAGCGTTCTGACGTGTGCTCTACGCTCGATTTTCCTTCATACCTTATCATTTAAGTGAAAGTTGCTCTACTTCATTAAATTAAATATTTTTGTTAATTGATTATTTTTATCTTAGTTTTGTGCAAATATTCGTATTTTTAAACATTTGATTTCGATATGGAAAATAAACGAAAAAAATACGCGTGTAACTACACTAGAAAAAAAATTATCTTCGAACATAAAGTTAATGAAACCAAATAGATTGCAAAGGTGATTGGCAACAATTTCTTTATTTTACGGGGTGTCAGTAAAGGGATGTATATTTCTTTAAAACTAAAGTAAGCTCATAAATTTTCTTATAATATAATTTTTTTGAAGTTCCAAAAATGTTTATTTTTCGTTTGAGAAATACGAAATATAATATAAACTTGTATTGAGAACTTGAACTTCCCAAGTTCATCCGGGGAAATCCCCATACGGGGAAAATGATTTGTTTACTCCAAAATTGATCCGAGGTGTTTTAATTTTTTCTTCTAGTCATTTTCAACGTAGCGGCATGTTGTTTGATTATTAATTTTGTAACTTAAATACAGGATGTTGGTTTTATATTCTGATCTTACAGACGCGCTGACAAATTTAGTCCGCCATTTCTAGTTTAGTACACCAACTCTAAGTACCAATATTAAAACGAATGGATTATCATCACATCATCAAAACTCAGATGTAATGGAAGATCACAATAACATAGAAAATTCAGTGGGTGTTGAGAACTAAACAAACAGAAGTAACAGAGACGCGAAGAATAAAAAAAGAGGACGAAAACGATAATTCGTTGATGCTTTCCCTTTTCGACGTATTGTTAGGGTACATCACCAATCTGCAAAAAACAAAACTGATGATTCCCAATTGCTGATTAAAAATGAAAAACAAATAATCGACAACAGTGGTGAAAATTTGCTGATCACAATGAAACATCCTTCAGTGGTAGCAGATTTACTCATTTAAAATGTATCGGTGAACAGCGTAAAGGAGAGGAGGACAGGAAAACATTATGAATGTGGATGGTGGATTGTATACAGGGTGTAATCGATAAGTATGTGCAGGCGATTATGACGTTATTATTGCAGGTATCAAAAAACTTAAAACTGATATCGAAATTACTTTACCTAATGAGCAAAATGACAATAATAACTTTTTAAAAGTATAACGAGAAATATCTAAAAAATTTACTTTATACACTCCCATATCAAAAAGGGAAAATGGGACTAGTAGAAGTTAAATGTCTAATTCCGGCAAAAGACATGAATGCGGAAGATGCGGTTAAAAAAATTTAATATTTGAAATACAATGCAAAAAATAACACTTTTGTCATAGATAAGAATCATGACTATTTTTTCCAAATTCAGGGACAACTAAACGTTGCAGAAGCAGAAGTCTGCTTATTTGCTGTTTGGACTGGAGTGAATCATTCGTTAAAAATAGAATATATAAAAAAGTATGTAACGTTTAGGCAAAATAAAATGATGGACCATTATCAAGATTTTACATAAATTGCCTACTGTCAGAATTGATTGATTCGAGACTTCAGCATTCGATGCCCATCAAGGACCCATCCTATATCATTCAAGCGCAACCGATAAAGCATCAGAATGCTAGCAAAAGATTTATTAGGTTTATCAATATAAATCTATATATTATACATAATATAATAAATCTGTAGAAGACGCGAAGACTGACATCCGCGCGGACGGAGTCGCGGGCGGAAGCTAGTCAGAAATAAATATCTTTTGTTTTCATTTGCGTATTTTTCTATTTTATAATTTTTTAACACAAACATTACATTTTTTTTACAAAATTTGTTTATCCGTTTTATTAGTTAAACTGAACAACTTTCACTAAGAAACTTAGGTCGAAAAAAATGTACAGAGTTATGCATTTTGTATGGAAAGCTTATTTTTTTTTTATATTTCGTCCAAATTTCTTTATAAAAGTTGATCAGTTATATAAACATGAAGTTGAAGATATCAATAGAAAGTATTCGCAAATTTTGTGTACTGATAAAAAAAAATCACCCGGTGTAATTTTCACGAAAATTGTTTCAAATTGTCATTTTTGGTACTTATTACGAATATTAAATTATACGAATGATTTAATTTTTAAAAATTAAGTGGAGCAACTTTCCCTTAGTACATTTGTATTATTTACATATAGGATGACAGGATGCATTTGTTTGCACTACTAGACCAAGCCCTTAAAGAGGCTATTTCTGTTGAAGGACTTACGCGAGCAAAGCTCCTGATATAAGATAATTATTACAAAGCTGTCATGGTAAAAATAATCTATACTTCTATACTAATATTATAAATAGGAAAGGTTTGTATGTATGTATGTATGTATGGTTTTCACCCATAAACTACTGGACCAATTTTGATGAAATTTGGCACAGATAATCTTTAGACCCTGAGAAAGAACATAGGCTAACTTTTATTGCGAATTATGTACCACGGGCGATGCCGAGGCGGACCGCTAGTAACTTATAAACAGGTATATATTTAAAGAAATCATGTTGTTCTTTTGAAAGAGATTAAAGATTTAGATATTACCTATTAATAATTTAGAGCCTTGAAGTAAATTTTCGTTTTTAGATATTAATTAATTTGCACACCTTTATGAAAAAATATCAACAAAAAGGAAATAACGCAATATATTCCATGTTATTGCTGCTTACGTGTGGATGACAGAGCAAATGGCGGACTATTGCTCACATCATACAAATCTAATAAATTTTTTGCTGTGGTCGACAGGATAACTATCATTCTTTTGTCTTCTTTTATTTACATATACCTATGTAATATAATTAATAACAACCCAAAATTGTAGTTGGTACCATTAAATTTTAAAGACAAGTAAGTAGCAATTGGATTAGAATAAATTTAACTGTACAGTTATTTTTGGTTACAGACCTAGAAAACGTACGTAGTAATAACACATAAACCTTGATTTGATTATTATTAGAAATTAAAATAGAAAATAAATACGCAACCACGCTACATGGCGTGATTGTGACTATTACCACGTCTTTAAGTTTACTTGTTATACAAATGAATCTATACAAGCTAAAGTCATGGGCCAGTGATTTATGATGAAAATCAACGTTTATTACGGTAAACGAAAGCTTAAATATAATGGTGATTGATTGTTCGGAACGTAATAGAAATGAGTTAAATTCGTCACGCTGAAAGCCACGTTTTGGTCATTTCTTACTAAGCCGGAAATTAACAATAAAATAGCCGTCAAATGCTTCCGCTTATAAATTTAATATCCTGTTTTCGGCTTGTTATATTAATTTAAATTCAGGCTTTTGTATAAGATTATTAAATTATCGATAAATCATACTGATATAGAATGAAGGAAGCAATTCAAACACAGTTAAATCTTTACATAAAAATTAATAATGTTTAATATTAGATGTTATAACTTTTTGTTCGCTTCCGATGTTAGAATAATAAAAATGAAACTCTAACCACAAATTCATCATCCATATTTAATCAAGTTTCTGAAACAATTACACAACTCGGCAAGTATCCTTTGTTTTCTGAAACAAGGTAAAAATTAAAGACAATCTTCTTTGTATTTTTATTGTCCTTTTTTCTCCTTTCTTTCACTTTATGAATACTTTAAAGAATTTAAAATTATTTAAGCACCAAATAAATAAGGAAATAATGAAAATTAGTTGTCTCTGAGAACAATAGATCTTCTTGTACCAATAATTTATATCAGGCCACGTAAATGCACCCACTTAATAATGTGTATCAACTATCAACCAACATAATATTTTAATGTATCTAGCTTTCCGCCCGCGGCTTCGCCCGCGTTTTCGAAGAAAAACCCGCATAGTTCCCGTTCCCGTGGGATTTCCGGGATAAAACCTATCATATGTGTTAATCCAAGTTACCCTCTATATCTGTGCTAAATTTCATTGTAATCAGTTCAGTAGTATTTGCGTGAAAGAGTAACAAACACACACACATCCTCACAAGCTTTCGCATTTTAATATTAGTAGGATAGGAAGTACGATGTCACAAAATATTTTTGAAATTAATGGAAAAATTTGCTCTTATAAACAAAATAATCAGCTAATATTTATCCGTGTTTCATTTCACAAAAGCAATTGCAGTATTCACTTCCGTATAAAACTCATTCCGTGGCTAATAAAAAATAAAGACCATCACATTTTGGCAAAGCCGCAAAAGCAACAAAATTCGCCTTATTTGGCTGTAAATTTCTTTTTGCATGATTATAATAATATTTCACTCGGTTTAGGGAGAATCTGAATTTTTATACTTGGCACGTACCTACTGTAAAGTTTCACGTTGTTTTAAAATTTAAAATCTTTTGTGAATAACTATTG
>CAJQZN010038785.1:44504-66755 GCA_907164685.1 Colias eurytheme | reverse complement strand
ACGGAGTATGCACTAAGACATGCCAATTTAGACCACTTACATACACCTACTGCTAATATATCGTTAGCTAAATATTACGAATTGGATTTAATTCTGAGCGTAATTTTATTCTTCATCTTTAATATTTTAATTGTTTCCTTAATAAGCAATTTAATTTTCAAGGTGGCTACGCAGAATTTATGTTAATAAAGAGTGGAATTTCACGGAAATTGGTTCATTAGCCCATCCTGAAATCGCTGAGTCATTAATCTGCTCTTTAACATTATCGTTTTAATATTTATTAAGACAAATTATTGATTCTGTTTTGTTACATAAGAATATAAGATTGTTTACACGAACACGATAACAAAACGCGGAGACAAAATAAAGAACATTTTTTTTTATTTACTATAAAATGTTTGTTTCTAGAGAATATAATATGATATGAAAAGCCGACTGCAATTGTGTGACTTAATTATCCTATACCTTTAAATACTATGAACTTAATTATCAAAAACATGAACACAGAAGTTAATCTAGTTTTCCTTGTATTGTCCTTGTTCTAATGTCTGCCCGGGGTAAAACTAGAACCACACTATTTTGAGATTATAGTATGTATGTGTGTGTGTCTATTCAATGACTGTCAAAGGTCCTGAAAATATGAACGACTTATATTTGTGTACATGCTTTATATTTGTGTTGCAGTAAAATACTATTATACTATTGCATTGGAATAATCGTATGTTAATGATTGTAGAATCTTGAAAGCTAAACTATGGATTAACGGTCTTCCATTCTAGTAGAGCTCTGTTAGTACAAAGGATTGTAGAAGGATTATCACCCAATATACAATCCACTTAGCCGAATTGTAATCCTATGCAAATCCATACGTGTGTACCGATCTCCATTAATTTAGTCATTTCAAGAAGTGTAAGTCGAATAATCTATGTTTTATTTTTGGAATTTGGTGTAGTGCAATGATATTATATTATATAGAAACAAGAGGAAAATATCATTGGTGTAGTGTTTGAAATATCGGCCTACGATACTCCTATGACTTTTACGTAAGACGAAATTGTTAATTTTTTTTTATAAGTCAATATTTTTATAATATGAACCCATCATCACTACATAGTATAAAACAAAGTCGCTTTCTCTGTCCCTATGTCCCTATGTCCCTATGTATGCTTAAATCTTTAAAACTACGCAACGGATTTTGATGCGGTTTTTTTTAATAGATAGAGTGATTCAAGAGGAAGGTTTTAGTATATAATTTATTAGGTGTATGCGCCGCCGCTAGTACGTAGTTTTACTGTTTTAGTAACGAAATAAACGTTATCAAGATTGGACGTGCGTTTTACTTAACCAAGTTTTACCAAGCAAAAGTGAACCTTATTGCCTCAACATATGGTCCATCGCCGGATATAATTAATGATAATTACATCGAGAAACCGGTTTCTACGGAAGGATTATAATGAGTGACAAGTTACAGATTGTTGTTATTTACTTTACACGTTTATTCGTTACTCGTACAATATTGATAAAAGACTAAACATGAGTGGTGTCGAGCAGTTACTCGCCTTATTGGAGGATACGGCTTTATTATTACAAAAGGCGCAAACTAATTTAAAAAAGTGTCCAAAACAACGACTGACGAAGGGGTACGTGGAAGCCCGCTTACAAAGTATTGAGGAGTATTGGAACACTTTTAAAGAGGCTCACAATAGTTTAGTGAGAACAGTGCCTAAAGATAAGAAATGTGAAATATCATATTTTGTGAACGAAGATTTTTTTGTATTTGAAGATCTTTATTTATGCATCAAAGCCGATTTAAAAGATCTTTTAATAAACGCTAATAAGAGTCCCGCCTATGGAACAAGTTTGGAAGTTGCAAATAACTCGAACGAGCAGTTAAAGCTGCCTAAAATATTGCTACCGACGTTTTCGGGTTCATATGAAGATTGGCCCTCGTATAGAGATATGTTTCAGTCATTGGTGCATAATAACTCCGCGCTTGGGGATGTACAAAAATTATATTATTTAAAGAGTAGCTTAACTGGTGAAGCTGAAAATATATTAAAACATGTTCAAATAACACAAGCTAATTATGAGCAATCATGGAATTTATTAAATAAACGATTTGGAAATAAAAAAATGATGGTTAATTCAATATTAAAAAGATTATTTAATCAAAAGAAAATGAGCTCACAAAATTATAAATTAATAAAAAACTTACTGGACACTACCACAGAGTGCCTTAATAGTTTAAAAAACATAAACATAATCACAGACTCTTGGGATCCTTTAATTATATTTCTGGTTGTACAGAAATTGGACCCAGAGTCACATAAGGATTGGGAAGAGTATGTCCAGACTGATACAGACAAATTACCAAGTTGGGAACAATTACAACAGTTTTTACAATTAAAATTTCGTACTTTGGAGTTATTAACGCCATCGACATCTAAAGAAAGGTCATTCCATATAGCGACGCCCGCAGTGCAATTTAAACCCTGTCCAAAATGTCAACTAGAACATGCTTTATGTCACTGTAAAGAATTTATATCACTTACACCACAACAAAAGAATGAGTTTGTTCGTTCCAATAATATTTGCTTTAATTGTTTGTGCAGTGGGCATATGGTGAGCAAATGTCGTTTGCGGGTTTCTTGTAAGGTATGTCAACGGCGTCATCATTCTTTGTTGCATCAGTCAATGGCCGTGGTCAAACCCAGCAACATAGAATCGCACTTTAATCAGGTGGAGGATGAGATAGACGAAGAACAGCAGGAGCAACACTTGGAGGAACAGGTTAACACTATCTCTTCTTTCGTAGCAACTAAACAAGGTTCTGCTCTGCTAGCTACCGCTCTTGTCCCTGTTACAGATGGCGCCGGCAGAGTAACTGTACTCCGCACGCTAATAGACCAAGGCTCACAAGCGAACTTTATAAGCGAACGAGCTGCTCAACTGCTTAAAGTTAAACGTAAACCATTGGCTATAGATGTAAGTATTACGGGAATAGGATCTACACAAACTAAGGTAAAACACACGGTGGGATTAGAGCTTTTATCACGATATGACGACAAGTTCCAAATGTTCATTGATGCATATGTCATTTCTACTACTCGTTTAGCAAATGTTTTACCATCCAAACATTTGATAGACAGTGAAAATTCATGGTCACATCTTCAAGGTCTCGTATTAGCCGACCCTACATACAATATACCTGGACGGATTGATATGCTGCTGGGCGTAACCACATATGCACAAATAATCAAAGAACCTTTGATCAAGGGTCCTCCTGGTTCACCATGCGCCCAAGAAACAAGCTTGGGATGGATATTATTCGGTTCCGTGTTAGACAATACGGAAATTAAATCTAGTAATGAAATACTAGTTATGCACCATCGTATAGACATGGATGAAATGTTGCAAAGGTTGTGGGAGCTGGATCCTGAAACAAACAAAAAATTAAGCATAGAAGAAGAAACATGTGAACGAACATATAAAGATACATATACAAGAACAGCGGAAGGAAGATATGTTGTAAAATTACCTGTAAGACATGAACCCCCACGAGCAACACAAGGTGATACCCGTGATATTTCAATTCTCAGATTTAAACAATTAGAATCCAAATTTGTCAAATCCCCGGATTTAAAGAGAGAATATATAAATGTGATGAATGAATATATAAAGTTAAACCACATGGAAGAAGTTCCAGAAAGCGAAATTAATAACCCATCTATTTACTTACCGCATCGTGCAGTTATTAGAGAAGCAAGTGATACCACCAAGGTTAGAGTAGTTTTCAACGCGTCTGCAACAGGCAAAAATAATATATCGCTCAATGATGACTTACTTGTTGGTCCACTGCTGCAAGAAGATATGAGGTCCTTGATTATGAGATGGCGACTTCGGAAAATTGCCTTTGTCGCAGACATAGAAAAAATGTATAGGCAAATATTAATCACAACAGAGGACGCTGATTATCAAAGAATTGTATGGAGGAATAGCATTGATGAGCCTATAAAGGATTATCGTTTATTGACAGTTACTTTCGGCACAGCATCGGCACCTTATCTTGCTGTAAAAACTCTTCACCAAATTGCTAACGATGAAGGAGGAGGCTATCCTGCGGCTGCTAATGTAATAAAAAATGATTTTTTTATGGATGATTTACTATCCGGTCAGGATACGGTAGAGGAGGCTACAAAAATAGCGAAACAAATTTCAAATATACTAAGAAGAGGAGGAATGAAATTACAGAAATGGTCATCAAATAATAAGGATTTTTTGAAAAACTTTTCTTCCAGTGAACTAAGCTCTCGCCTGAGTATAGATTTTAAGTTTGAAGGAACAGTAAAGACGTTAGGGCTATCGTGGAATGTGGTCGATGATACTTTACATTATTATGCTGACTTACCTGCGTCACCGGCAACCATTACCAAAAGAACCATACTCTCGGAAATTCAACGCTTGTTTGATCCTCTCGGTTGGTTAACTCCGGTACTCCTGCCTGCAAAAATAATAATTCAAAAATTGTGGTTGATGAGAATTTCTTGGGATGAAGAAGTAGTACCTGAAATAAAAGAAGATTGGTTAAAGATTAAAGAAAGTTTAAGAAATATAAAAGATATAAAAATAAATAGATGGTTATACAGTCATACTCAAAATATGTCTGATGTTACAGTGCATGGATTTTGTGATGCTTCTTCCAAGGCATATGGCGCAGTAGCTTACCTGAGAGTCAAAGTAGAAAATAATTCATATGTTACAGGCATCATAGCTGCGAAGAGTCGCGTTGCACCGGTTAAACCTGTATCCCTGCCCCGTTTAGAACTATGTGGTGCAGTTTTACTTGCCAAATTATTAAAACAAATAAGTGACGCTACACACATACCAACCGATCGGATATATGGTTGGACAGATTCAACCGTAGTTTTATCCTGGCTTCAGGGAGATCTTTCTCGATGGCAAACCTTTGTACGGAATCGGGTTGCAACTATCTTAGAAACTATAGGAAATAAATGGTACCACGTACCTTCTGTAGAAAATCCTGCCGATGTTGCTTCACGTGGAATGTTATTACCTGAACTTAAAAATTGTAAATTATGGTGGGAAGGTCCAAAATGGCTACGAGATGAACAGCTTTCTTTGAACAATTTAGTTTACGACACCAACCTAGAAAAAAGAAAAAAGATTATATCAAATACAAAAATAGTAGATGAGGCACATTGGTCAAATAAATTTAAAAATTTTAATAACTTATATGAATTACTGAGAGCAATAGTCTATTGCACGCGGTTTCTAAATGTAAGGAAAATTAAAGAAGTTAAGGCTATAACTACAAATGAGCTACACGACAGTTTAAACAAATGTGTAAGATTAGACCAAAGGGAAATTTTTTCAGAAGAAATAGAAGATTTAAAACAAAAGAAAGAAATAAAAGGCAACAGTTGTATTAAAAATCTTAATCCTTACCTGGACGCTGAAAATATTCTCAGGGTGGGCGGCAGACTCAGGCATGCCCATCTTGTAGAAACGGAGAAACATCCCATGATTTTAAGCAATAAGAGCTGTTTAACTACTTTAATAATAGCTGATGCACACAAAAAGACGCTACACGGTGGTACACAATTGACTATAAATTATATAAGAAGCCGTTTTTGGATTATTAAAATTAAATCACTTGTTTCATCATATATAAATAAATGTTTTGTATGTGCGAGACTTAAAGCAAAACCCAGATTACAAATTATGGGAGACTTACCTGAGGTGAGGGTAACTCCGTCACGGCCATTTTTACACTCCGGCGTAGATTTCGCTGGTCCACTGCAAATTTTAACTTCAAGGGGTAGAGGGTCCAAAACCAATAAGGCATACATCTGCATATTTGTATGTATGTCTACCAAAGCAGTTCATTTGGAATTAGTTGGGGATTTAAGCACTGATTCTTTCTTAGGCGCGTTAAAACGTTTTGTAGCTCGAAGGGGAAGATGTAGCCACATTTGGAGCGATCAAGGCACTAATTTTGTAGGTGCCAACAAGGAATTGTTGGAGCTGTTCCAACAGGCTAATTTACAAATACCAGGCCATCTACCGGCTACTTTAGCAGAAGATGGCATACAATGGCACTTCAATCCACCTTACAGTCCAAATTTTGGAGGCTTATGGGAAGCGGGGGTGAAATCCATCAAATATCACTTAAGAAGAATTTTAGATAAGCATCTGACTTTCGAAGAGATGACAACATTGCTGTGCCAGATAGAAGCATGCTTAAATTCTAGACCATTGTGTCCAATCGACAATACAAATACCGATAATTTGATTATTCTTACACCTGGTCACTTTCTCATCGGTGAAGCCCCAATCAATATACCCGAACCAGATTTGAGAGACATAAACCTTAACAGACTTTCACGATGGCAGTATGCACAAAGGTTACTACAAGACTTTTGGAAGAGATGGCAAACAGAATATTTGTCACGTCTACAGCAACGACCCAAATGGCTAAAACGACAAGATGAATTCAAAGTGGGGGATGTGGTCCTGGTCGTGGAAGAACATTTACCTCCTGGTAAATGGGCTTTGGGTCGTATTCTAGAAAAACATTCGGGAGCAGACGGGATATGTCGTGTGTATTCTTTAAAATGCCGTGGAAAAGTAATGAAGCGATCAATTTCCAAATTATGCCCATTACCTATAAATAATGACGTGGATCTTTAAATATTAGTTGCCATATTTATTTAAATTATGTAAAAAAATGTTAAATTACATAATTAATCTAAATGTACAATGTTTAGATAATAACAGTGACTGATTATTGATTTGTATAACTTAATTATAGAATAATTTTGTTTTTGTTTATTTGAAGAATGCATGTTTAAGTTAGATTCGATAGTATGTAATGCAAAAAGTTTAACGAAAATGTTAATTAAGATAAAACCTAGTTACCTATAGGTTTTGGTGGGCGGTATGTATGCGCCGCGGCTAGTACGTAGTTTTACTGTTTTAGTAACGAAATAAACGTTATCAAGATTGGACGTGCGTTTTACTTAACCAAGTTTTACCAAGCAAAAGTGAACCTTATTTAGACAAAGGGGGCGAAGCCGCGGGCGGTAAGCTAGTAAATTATAAAAACATTTTCATAATTAACATATTATCATAAATAGTTACACTTTTGACGTTCTATGCGAGCACGTTACCGCGTTAGCTAACTATTTGTATACTTTTAAGGTCTATCAAGAAAATATTTTAAGATGAACCTTTTCTCATAACGGCGGCCCTGTAAAACAATTGCTATTTAGTGGAGTTTATTTAAGTCGCCAGACGAATTTTTTGTTTCTATCACTGTAACTCCGATATCAAGTGACGCTGTTTCCACTCAGAAGAAAGTAGGAAGAAAAAAATCTGATAAGTAAGGAAGGCCTTAATCTTCCCAATTATCGAGAAATGTACAAATTCATTAAGCAACATCAATATTCGTGGGTAGGTGCAAATAAACGAACACGTGTTTTTTTGCGCTCTCAAAATATTTTTAATTTTAAAGTAATTTTTCTATAATTATATCTACAAATTTACATATGATTTAATAATTCAAAGTGCCTACCAGCATATCCTTAAATAATCTCCAATATATTAGTTAATTTAATCACTTCACAAGATTGTCAACACCATGGACTCACTGAAACACACTATGGAAGAAATGACTGCTCATTTCAATAAAAGGATGGCAGAATTCCAACGGGAGCTCACTTGTAATCCTGTTCCTCCAGCATCCTCAAGTCCTACCTCCAGACTGGCCGCTGAGTTTGAAGCATTTCGTGAATTCGTTATCTCATCCCTACAATCTCTGCAATCTCAAGTAGAACTCTTATCCAAGCTGTACGAACAACAGGAGATGCGTTCCAGGAGAAAGATGTTGCTTCTACATGGTGTCACCGAGAATAATAACGAGGATGTATCTGTCGCTATTATCAATATTATCTCCGATAAACTTAACATTCCAAATGTTACTAAGGACTCCATTAGCCGCTGCCATAGATTTGGTCGAGTAAGGGATGATAAACCAAGACCCATAGTTGTGAAGTTCCATGATATCCGTACACGTGACAGCATCTGGGCTGCTAAGTCTCGTTTAAAGAAGACTGGAATAACCATTTCAGAATTTTTAACGAAGGGACGTCACGATACATTTATGGCTGCCAGGGAACGCTTTGGGGTTTCTCAATGCTGGACCCGGGATGGATACATATTTGTGATTTCAACCGATGGTTCTAAGCACCGGATAAGTTGTCTCGCTGATCTGGAAGGTATTCCCTCTGCCCCAACTGCACCATCATCGGGTACCGCTAGTGGCAGTGCCATTCCACAAAAAGATACTAAAGGAAACCCTGCTGCACGAACCAAGAGGTATCAAAAAACAAAGTAAATATACGAGTGTTACTTGTTTCACTAATTATTTTAATAATTTATCTTCACTTGTTGCTTTGACTTATTCGTTTTTTTAGTATTATATCAATAGTTATTGTTTCCTCTTTAGCTTTCCGATTAGTGATTCTTCATGTTAACCTTTGATTTATCGACTATCGTCTATCGTTCTATAAATACCTCACAATTTGTACTTTTTATTTCAATTTATTTACCTACCTACATTTATTTTCTCAACATAATGATGTATCATATGTCAAATGTCAAATTGTCAAATGTCACTATTAAATTGTCATATGTCACTATTGATTTGTCATTTGTCGTGAGCCATAGACTATAGTATCTTTTTGATTTCTTAATAATTTTGATACCTGGCAATTTTGACTGGTTTTTTTATATTCAATTATAGTTAACTATTATACATAAATATTGTAAATCAATACGCTGGTGGGTGCAAACTATAAATTTTGTTTTTAGCTGTTATTTTTTTATTATATATCTATATATTTATATTTATCGAATATAATATTATATATATATTTATATTTTTAGAATTACTATAAGCATAATATGTCTTTAAACAATAGCATAAGTAGTAGCGATAGTTATTGTTCTATAACGTCTTCTAATTCCAACCCTAGCGATGACAGTTTCCACAGCACTTCCTCTGTATCCTTGCAATCTGTACTCTCCACACACTTTTCCGATTCCATAAAATCCTTTAATGCCGTTCATATCAATGCACAGAGTATACCGGCTCACTATCCCGATTTATTAGCTTCCTTTGACTGTCCCAACCTACATGCTATCCTCGTCTCCGAATCCTGGCTTAAACCCTGCCTGCCGTCTATCTCCTATTCCCTTCCCGGTTTCCATCTCATTAGAAATGATCGCCTTGGCAGAGGCGGTGGTGGTGTCGCCATCTACTTACGTTCCCATTTACCTTTCTCGATTATTAGTTCTTCACCCCAACCCCCTCCTAGCGATGAAGCTGAACATTTACTCCTAGAAGTTTCCCTTTCCCATACCAAAATCCTTCTTGCCGTATTTTATAGTCCTGATCTTACCGTAAACTATTTTCCTTCCTTTGACCAAATCCTCGAGAGATTCTCTCCTTCCTACGAGCACATAATTATAATGGGCGACTTCAACACTTGTCTTCTTAGAGGCGATCATCGTTCTAGACAACTCCTTTCCATTGTAAATTCCTATAACCTGCACATCCCGCCATTAAATCCTACACATCATTTCCCAAACTGTCCCCCTTCCTTACTTGACCTTATCATGATATCCTCTCCAGATCATTTATTGAAATCCGGTCAGCATCCTGCCGAAGGCTTTTCCTATCACGACCTCTTGTTCCTGTCATACAACATCCGTCCCCCAAAACTAAAGCCCAAAATCCTGATGCAACGGAACCTGGCGGGTGTGGATAGGGAATTGCTCTGTGCGGATGCCGAAAAAGTAGATTGGCCTAGCATTTTTGATCTACAATCGATTGACCAAAAAGTTGATGTATTAAACTCCTTTTTAATCCAGCTCTATGACAAACATGCTCCATTAAGGCCAGTCAAACTAAAACACTTACCAGCACCATGGCTGACGCAGGAATTAAAAACGGCTCTGAACAGGAAAAATCGAGCAAAGGCGAAACTGAAAGTGGACAACTCTGAGATTAACAAGGAGAGATTTAAATCTATTCGTAACCGCTGTAATACTATGTGTAGGGATGCACAACAACGCTACATTCATAAAACGATCGAAAACGGCGATCCAACAAAAGTATGGAAATTTCTTAAAACTCTTGGAGTTGGTAAAACATCTCAAAATTCTCTGCCTGTTAACCTTAATATCGACTTATTAAACTGTCATTTTTCAAAAACTTCATTTGCTCTTGATGCAAACAATAAGAAAAGTACTTTAGATTATCTTTCTACTAAACCAGCTCCAAATTTTCCTCCGTTTTCTTTCAAACAATTTACTGTCTGTGATGTTAAGAAGAACATTATGTCTATTTCATCGAAAGCCGTCGGTAATGACAGCATTGGTCGTGATATGATTATTCCAATCCTTGATATAATTGCTCCAGTGTTAACTCATATTCTCAATGTATCCTTATCCTCTCACGAGTTTCCTATGGCCTGGAAAGAAGCATTTGTTATTCCTCTACCTAAAAAAGCCAATCCATCCATGTTTTCCGATTTTCGTCCCATCTGTGTCCTACCCTTCCTTTCTAAAATCCTTGAACGACTTGTCCAACAACAATTATGTTCATTTTTAAATAAACATAACTTGTTTAATCCTTTCCAATCCGGATTCCGTCCCGGTCATAGCACGACTTCTGCTCTAATTAAAATTACTGATGATATTCGATATGCAATGGATCACAAGCAACTCACTGTACTCACACTGTTAGATTTCAGTAACGCATTTAATACCGTCGATCATGACATATTACTGAGTTTGCTTGGTTCTCTTAACATATCTCCAGCAGTAATTGAATGGTTTCGGAGTTATCTCCAGGGGCGTCGACAGAGGATCAAAATTGACGATCACTTGTCATCATGGTGTAATATCTCCATCGGCGTTCCCCAAGGTAGCGTGTTGTCTCCAATCCTTTTTTCTATTTTTATCAATTCTATTTCAGACAACTTATCTTCTCCCTACCATATGTATGCAGATGATTTGCAGATCTATACTCATGCTTCACTTCCTCAACTTCCAGAAGCTATTGAGCAGGTTAATAACGATTTGGCAAAAATCACTCAGTGGTCTAATAACTTTGGCCTGTTAGTAAATCCAGCAAAAACGCAAACTATAATTATTGGCAGCTCTAAACTGACAAATAAGATAGACTGGAGCTCCGTTCCGAAGATAACTCTGGATGGAACTGTGATACCTTTCAGTAACTCTGTCAAAAATCTTGGTATTCATTTTGACACAAATATGACCTGGAAGGTTCAACTTGAAGTTGTACGTAAGAAATTGTTTGGCGCTGCAGGATCGATACGCAGGCTGCGCAACTTCCTGCCCATACCTACTAGGATTTCGCTTGCAGAGACCTTACTCTTTCCCATCCTTGACTACGCCGACTCCTGTTACCCCGATTTAACCGAGTTACAACTCGATTCTCTTGACCGCCTTCAAAATCTTTGCATTCGGTTCGTATTTGGTCTCCGGAAATACGACCACGTTTCCAAATTCCGCAAAAAACTTGAATGGCTTCCTATACGTTTTCGCCGGTATGCTCATATGTTGCATTCGTTATACGGTATTTTGTTTGATCCTAAGACCCCTTCCTATCTTAAAGACAATTTCAAATTCCTCAACGAGCATTCCCTCACTCTCCGTTCCTCCAACCTTTTAACCTTAAGTATTCCTTCTCACCGTTCCAACTTCTTCCATTCCTCCTACACTGTCACCGTTATTAACCTATGGAATTCTTTACCTGAAGAAATAAAACGAGCTCAATCAATTTTTATTTTCAAAAAGAAAGTTAAAAACTATTATTTAACTCTGTCACAGGCTAGGTATTAACTCTGTCGACTTATTTATAATATATGTGCTTATAAAATATGTATGTATGTATATATGTATGTATGCTTGTATATATTTAAGTATGTATTCTTATTTATTATCTAATATGTGTATTGTGTATATAATATATTATTATTTGTGTATGTATATAATAATGTAAGCTGCATATATGTAGATAGTATATATATAATAAGACTATTATTCTGGCACTTTTATTTATTTTGCACCACCATGTTATTGACTCATTTATTTTCCTCGTCTTTTCTGGGTTGCCTGGTAGAGATCGCTGCCAGCGATAAGGCCGCCTACTGTACATTGTTACATTGTATTTTTAATTTTGTAAAATGTATTCTTTATGGTGTACAATAAAGTATTTTTCTTTCATTTCATTTCATTCATATCAATATCATCAGGAAATACAGAAAAATGCTATTCTAAATTGCACACAATAACACGTTTAACTCTATTTTTGCGAGTAAATTAAAATAAATTTTATACATAAAAATGTCCTTTAAATTATGTCGTATTATATTTTTGACCCCCGATGAAAAAGGTGGGTGATAAGTGTTTCGTATTTGTAAGAAGCGCCACAACACTTTAACATAGGGAAGTAACTCAGGCTCTAAGGCTGACAAGGAGAGCTCAGGACTTGCGGAGCGGCTGGTGTGCGGGCAGGTGGACCGCGCGGAGGGCGAGGAGGAGACGTTCACGCTGGCCCGCGAGCTGCAGGCGCTGCGCCGCGAGTACGTGGGCGCGCAGCAGCGGCTGGCCCTGGCGCAGGACAAGATCCGCTCGCTCGAGATGACCATAGCCGAGGTGTGCACCACCACATTCATTAGCTCATTCTCGATAAACAATTACTCATTTCGAACCCCAAATTACTAATTTACAGTTCATTTCGAACAGAAAAACTCGCGCCAATCGTCTGAAGACACACAGTGCGACGCGAAAGGAGAGGAGCTCGCTCGTTGCCTCCAGAAAGAGTTGGTGCGCGCGAGACTGCACGCTGCGGAGAGGGAGGCGGTGGAACGAGCGAGAATAACAGAGCTCGAGAGCGAAAATAAGATGCTCAGGAAACAGCGCGGCGTGTTGACAATAATGTGGCGCACTTGCAGGTGTAACTTCGAATATTGCTTTAAAAATAACCAGTGTTTTTAGATGAAAATTATTGTTATGAAATTGACCAAACTTCTGAAATGCTTTCCAAGGATTTATTCATGTTAATTAAAGTAGTTTAATAATATGTAAGTAGATTAAATCATTTCTCAGTTTTCGTATTAGTTGTAATCAATGTTCTCTTGAAGGTTATGGGGAATCAGCGTTTTACATGATTATGTTGTATAAAATAATAAAAAGTTGTAAAACGCTCGTAGTAATTATACAATATTTTAATCCACTTTGATGTTAAAATCTCCCCACGAGGCTGCTTCTTACCGTCCCATAAGTTTGACACCGGTTCTCTCGAAGCTATGGGAAGCTATTTCTGGTACACTTGAAGGAGCATATGGACAATTGTGATCTTGTCCCCTCACACCAATTTGGTTTTCAAAAGCAGCACTCCACCATAGAGATCAGACGCTGCTTTGAAAGGAACTAATTCTGCTCGGCGGCATTTCTGGATGTCCAACAAGCGTTCGACAGAGTATGGCACA
The DNA here is from genome assembly GCA_907164685.1 of Colias eurytheme. Classification (NCBI taxonomy): domain Eukaryota; kingdom Metazoa; phylum Arthropoda; class Insecta; order Lepidoptera; family Pieridae; genus Colias; species Colias eurytheme. The sequence continues at coordinate 53,151 of CAJQZN010038785.1, read as the reverse complement.
GGGGTTTAATGTGCAAAGTGAAAGATAAACTTCCTCATTCTCTTTTCCTTATCATCCAGTCCTACCTTGAAGGGAGACTCTTTCGAGTGAAACAGAGAGACGACAGATCTTCACTTCGCCAAATTAATGCCGGCGTTCCGCAGGGCTCTGTTCTCTGCCCAGTTCTGTACAACATATTCACTGCTGACCTACCTGTAGCTAGAGACGTAACTGTAGCAACATACGCAGACGATGTAGCCGACCTCGCTAGAGATGATCTTCCAATAGCGGCAAGTAATAAGCTTCAGCGCATTCTTGATGTAACCTATGAATGGATGAGTAAGTGGCGCATCCGTGCAAGTGCTCAGAAGTCACACCACATTACATTTACCTTAAGGAGAGGTAACTGCCCTCCAGTCAAGTTTGGTGATGATGTGCTGACGGATAGTGAATATGTCAAATACTTAGGATTCAACCTGGACCGAAGACTCACCTGGGCCTTCCAAATCAAAAAGAAACGAGATGAAATTAACTATAAGTTCCGTAACCTGTATTGGCTCATGGGAAGAAACTCTGTTCTATCTGTGGATAATAAGCTCTTGATCTACAACACCGTTTTGAAGCCTATCTGGACCTATGGCGTTGCACTGTGGGGAACCGCCAGTAACAGCAACATAATGTGCATTCAGCGTATTCAGAATCACATACTGCGTACCATCACAAGCGCCCCCTGGTTTACCAAAAATGTGGAGATTCATGAATATTTGAATGTTCCGACCGTACAAGCAGAAATCGAGAAACTTAAAAGGAGATATGCTGAGCGCCTGTCGTGTCACCCCAATCCCCTGGCCCATGACCTCGTAAACCCTTCCGCTACGGCCAAAAGGCTGAAAAGGAAGGATGTATTCTAGAAGGCAGACGAGACGCTGGTCTCTTCACCTACATAATTTTATTTATGTCACCTCATCTGACAAAAGTCTTGCGACTGATTGCAGATCACAATAGGAAAAAAAACCAACGTAAATCAAAGTTAGGTTGGTTACTTGCCGGGCCTGTTAGCGACCATTCAAGGTCAAGCGACAATAATTTATTTAATTCATTTTTGCAATGCAATACACTGTGCATCTTTCACAGTTTTAACGAGTCGCTGACTAAATTTTGGCAAGTCTCATGTAAAATATTTGACCCTTTTGGTATTTTATGCTTGCTAACCTTAATACTAAAAATTTTAAATAAAAAATTATGGTTTGCAAAAATTAAATGAGACGATTACGTGCCCTTAAATTCTCAACTTGCATCAGCTGTTCGCAGAATGCTACGTTTCCAGATATCTCGATTAGTCTACTGGACTGATTCATTAACCTTTTTAGGTTTTTTTTTTAACCTAAAAAGGTTTACTATAACGGGCTTTAGCTCAATTGCTCATTTGCTAACGTTACTGCTCAATTGCTCATTTGCTTAGCGTCAGTGAGCGCGCGTGTGTTTGACACACAAGTCAAAATAATTTGTGCAGTGCAAAAACAACTGAATGACTCGAATGAAAGATTACTCATGGATCAATTAACCAGTGATCTCCTTAAGAGGTCCCCCACCTCTTGCAGGAGTATATTTCGTGGTAAGTACCTAATCAAACTACATAAGTAGAAGCTAGATATGCTTGCTAGATATACTATAGATGGCCGCTATCTTTAATTTCATCTCCCTACACACCGCTACACTAAAGATTTATTTATTCTTTGCACCCCAGAACACAAAAATAAACTATTCTTTGTCAGAACAGTCGATTATATTACCTTATTTATACTTAAAGTAATTTGGTATATTGCGTTTTCTAGATGGAAGAGTGGATTCTGGAACACTCAGAATTTTAACCAACGATGAAATAAGTCAGTTGATCAGTAAACTATAACCGTTCTACTATTTCATACTAAAGAATCTGCAACATTGTACTACACTCTATATGTATCTGCATTCTTTCAGACATCTGCCCGCAAGGCCTCTGGAAAATTACTTCGTTTCGTATATAATAAACGACAACAGTTGCGTAGTCGTGGAATTATCGAGAGGGCACGTTCACGTTCCTTGTCAAGAACATCATCTTCGTCATCGAATTTGGATGTAGCTACATTAATACGATTGCCAGCAGCATCAGCAGATAATGACGTATATTTTAATGAAAAGCGAGTTTGTTTACACTTACGGGTATTGCTGTTTTCAATTTAAATGATAAATGATTCCTTTCAGAATCCGACGAAGAATTATTATGGAAGAAAGTCGCATGGCTGCGGAATTCCTTAGAGTCGTGGCACCTAGTGGAAGAGAAGTGGGTGGCCACAGTGGAATGAAGTCTCCGAATATAAACTACTTGGCTGGTGGCAGTGTTGTTGCCTAAAAACTAGAAAAATAAAAATTCAGCATCGGTTTCTTACGGAAAGTTGTTTATTATCATGAATACTATCCCCAGGATTTTTTCGTTCACTAATTACCAGTCACCTTTTATAAAAAAGTTTTAGTTTTTAATCTTTTATATAGTATTTTTTAGTGAATCATAAAGTACAGGGCTATTTATGGAATGCGAAGTGGTCAAGGTAAATTTTGTATAAAAGGGAGCGTATACATATGCCAGCAAAGCTGTGTAGGCCTTTACCTGATGTTTTATTCTATAAATAACCCTACACCTACCCTACCCTGTCGTACTGGTGATACCAGTAAACCTATTTAAATGTAAAATCTCAATAAAAACGTAGCTGTAACCGCTCCATTGTGTATCGCGACCCTAAGTGAAAGGATTGAAAATTCACCATCTTTTATAATCACCAGTAGAACATATACAAATGATCAACTACAGGTATATTATAGCAATTATTAAACTTATTAAACAGGTAGGTTTATTTATAATCGATGAAATATCGAATATCTCTTTGGCTTCTATACATTTGCGTCTGGCAGAAATACATGATACCATCGATGAAGAAAATGGGTGGTTGAGTAAAAGGAATTATTTGTACTTGGAGATCTTTTAGAACTTCTACCTATCAGAGAAGATTCACCTGTTATAAAGCTGTTACATCCTGAAGTTACAAAGCTTAATACCATTCTCAAAATGGATTTGAATTTTTATTAATATCGACTTCATTTTTTCATTCATAAAACTCAAACCAAAAACAATCTATTAATCAAAGTGACAAACACATTTTCAAATTGACCCGACAAACATATAATTTATCAAAAACTATTACAACCATACGGGAAAAGATGGCAAACTGAAGCCGTATATGGAACTTAGCGTAAGCAATAAAATACTAATGCCCGGTTTATTTTATTCCAGTCCAGTGATCTTGCGAGATTCCAGTCCAGTGTTGGACTGGATCTCTAACGTCTACTTTATTTCAGTTATTAGTACCTAGATCGCGAATTTCTGGACTGGAATGCTTACTGGACTCATTCCAGTGCCGGTTTACATTTTTCAGTAAGCAATCCAGTACTGGAATGGAATAATGTAAACCGGGCATAACAAAATATATAATATCAATTCGACATATTATCTGTTACGATCGTAACATAACTTCTGAAATACGGTGTAAGACTTTATGGGAGTTAACGACCGGTTAAAGGCAAGTGGGGAGAAAATTCTTTCTGAGTGAATATATTATAGGAATAGATTAAGGGGAAATGAAAATGAAAAAAATATTTATTTGAACCCATATCAGAAAAAGTTTACATATACAGAGACACGACAATCGACTAAACTAGGTACTAGACCTGTGCTAAAGGCAACCGACGCTTTCCACTTCATAAGACACAGTGCCAGCATTATAAAGTGAGTAAATAATATTACCTATATAAGTAAATAAATAAAATCTGTTAACTTGGTTTGAAAGTCCGAAATTTTTATCTCAGTTAGTTTTGAACCATATCACTACATAGTATAAAACAAGGTCGCTTTCTCTGTCCCTATGTCCCTATGTATGCTTAAATCTTTAAAACTACGCAACGGATTTTGATGCGGTTTTTTTTAATAGATAGAGTGATTCAAGAGGAAGGTTTTAGTATATAATTTATTATGTTTTAGACAAAGTGGGCGAAGCCGCGGGTGGAAAGCTAGTTATATATAAAGCTGAATAATTATGAACCGTCCAAAATACAAGAATCAAACTTGAAGTTTTGTAGGTATAGTCTCTCTTATTATTTTTGTTCAGGTCACAATTACTTAGAAAAACGAAATTATACCTAACAATACAGCCAAAAATATCCATAATATTATAAGGAAGAAAGATAAAATTAATCATAGGTGAATTTAGATTTTTTTAATAATTTCATGAAATCATTCGTTCGTCCACTCATTTACGTACTCAACCACTTACTATACACTCACTCACACACTCACTTTACCTTTTACTAAGCATTAATAAAAAGCTTTCAAAATATTAATAAAAATGAAATGGCATTAAAATACACTTAGATTTTCACCTTATAAATGAAAATGAACATAAGATTATCAAAGTATCATAATTAATTTATTATTCATTAATCATCATACATAGCTTATTAAACCCGTGACAAAGCTTTTCCTTCTCATACTCATTTTAGAAGCGCTTTCGAATCCACTAATCAAAAAAAAATTAACCATCGAAACAACGAAACAATCTACGACTATTGCTCTTTTTAAATCACCTCAATTTTACAACCCATTAATTTATAATTCAAGAAGGTATAAAATTAACGATATTCAAAAGCACTTAAACCCCATACCAAGCGAGTGGTCACAAGGATTCACATTAAATCTGCGCTATCCACGTCGCAGAAACGTCTTTAAAATAAGATTTTATTCACGAAAACCCGGTTTTGCGATAACATTTCCATATTTCTTCGAGTTCCAAGCAAACGTTTACCCTCAGCAATGGGGGAAAAATAACGTTTTTACACGAAAATACGAACGGATGTGAATGTCCCGACGCATATTTATATCAAGAAAAATTGACGAAAATTATTATTTTATCAGCCTTTGTTTAGTATTTTTATTTTATTTATTGCCTTTTTGTTTCCTGATCACATTTGTTTACATCCATTTATGTTTGTTACCACAAAATATTGTAAAAAATACGTATAAATTATTAGTACTTATCATATCAGTTTTATTTTTCACGTACCAGCCGATGTAATGTTTTAGATGTAGTAGTATTTGAATTGCCTATGTTTGATCTGCTTCCGTAAAGAAAATAATGTGTATGCTATTCACAGGTTTTAGTTTACATTATTTCGATTATATTAATGTACGACAACGACGACGATGGAATTTTTAAACTTTCATTTTATACATCGAGTTTCTAGCATATTTTAAATCCATATGTCACGTATTTTCGTATTATGATCAACTGTATTGAATTGTATTTTAATGAAATAAAGTAATCAATGATCACGGCTTTTCCGTATTAGTATTAGTATACAATATAAAAACTGTCATTTTATTCCCCCTTATTAATCCCGCCGACCGACCCAACCACCTGGCCGGTCGAACCCACCGTCCCACCAGTTATCTTGACGGCAGTAGTGCCGGCAACGACCCAGCATGTGGATGGTGGAAATAAGAAGACTCGCAATTTTTTCTTTATTTTTGCCTCGAAATATTATGATGATGTTCAACACTTCCTCATGAAGTGTGTTCGGAATGATACTAAAAGAAAGGACTTGCTGACGAAATTTAAAATAAATTCTATGAATTTTGGTGTATATCATAGTGTTCTAGCTGCACCACACTCTGATGCAGTTCAGCTAGAATGCAATTCAACTTTAAATTTCAAATATAATATAGATTGTTAACTGTAACATATTTGTTCAAGGTACTATGGGATTGACATCGTCCTTTTGGACAAAAATCCCTAAATAAACAAGTATATAAATAAGAAGACTCGCATGAGAAGATCAGTTGACCAAAACAAAAATGCCATGCGAGCATACCATAAGGCAACTGGCCGGTGAGGACAAACTAACCGGACTGGATACCGAAAGACTGCTCCGCGAATTTAACATCTTGGAACCCAAAAAAAAAACAATACAAACGGAAAGACAATTTTACGCCAACATTCCAAAAAGCAATTAACAAATTCCTGTTATATTTGTAAGCATTTCTTCATAAGCACGAGTAAACATCCAAATCTAAAATATAGAACATCCAAATTTATCCTTTGTGTTTTGGAAAATTAGTTGGGAACAGATAACTTTCCTTTTGAAAAATGACATGAAATAAATGAATGAATATGAATCAGGATCAGTACTTTGGTTATGGCCATTCTATCTAGCCAATAAGAATATCAAATAAATATTCGATAAAATCAATGATTTTCCATAAAATAAAACGGTCTTTTCAATTTTTTGCTCTCGTCTGTAATAAAAAATTGTAAATGTAACCAATAAGAATGTTATCTTCTATATTTCGGCTACAATGTATCGTGCATTTGTTATTTTAAATATCAATAAATGTTATTTGTACAACACACAGAACATTAGCGTAAAGATCTTAAAATAGTCCCTCAATATAATCAAGAAAACCTTACGTTTAACTAATTGATTATTAAGCCCTGTAACATCAGCTTATCATACTTACACGCTACAAGGTACAACATCTCAATTTCGATAAACTTTCAGAAACTTCGAGCACGGTTCGGGCTTATTTGTATGAGACTTTGAACGATATTGCTTCGAAATTTACAGAACTTATCATGCCATTGAACCCTTGTGTATTTGGTATTAGAGATTTTATTCGAAACCCGAGAACTTGAAATTTTGCGAATCTTAATAACCTTTACATAATGTCTTCGAGCGATTTGGTCGTTTGATATAACCAGAATGACTAGACCTTCTGATTATATGAAATGGTGTACTTAACATAGTTCATGTTAATTTTGGATTCTTATCCAGTCTTTATAAAGGGCATAACAGTTTAAAAGATAGGATCCAAGTTGTTATCGTTAAACTATAATAAAACAGGTATAAATGGCTTGTAACAATGAGTAGGACTTAAGAGTTTAAAATGTGATTTGAGATTTGATAAAAAATATGATCAAATTATTAAATATTTGTATGCTTTGAAATTTTCGATGATTATAAAGCTTCTTCCATAATCCTGATCTACATATATCCACAATATATGAAGAAAGATTTTCTTATTATTTAAGTGTGTGTCTATGAAATACGACTGGTCCACCAACTTGTTATCGTTAAAGTTAACAACAAGTTAATCGATAACAACAAGTCGCTCAGCGAGCTATGGAGAGAGCTATGCTCGGTATTTCTCTGAGGACCAGGTCCGGAACGAAGTTATTCGCCAGAGAACGAAAGTTACCGACATAGCTCACCGGATTAGCAAGCTGAAGTGGCAGTGGGCCGGTCATATGTGCCGCAGAACGGACAACCGCTGGGGCACACATGTCTTAGAGTGGAGACCGCGGCTCGGCAAACGTAGCGTAGGACGCCCTGCTACAAGGTGGAGTGACGACATCCGCAGGGTTGCTGGGCATAACTGGCGGCAACGAGCGAACGACCGGGCTCAGTGGCGTGCCATGACTGAGGCCTATGTCCAGCAGTGGACAAATGTAGGCTGATAATGATGATGATGATGTGTCTATTAAAAACTACATATATTTTCTCCACCCCATCAGCAATCGCTCAAATTAGTAGTAAACTCGAGGCAACAAACCTAATTGTGATTCAAGCGACAGCGAGGAGCCGTCAAGTGGGTCACAGAAAGCCTGATTTAGAATCAAGTTCGTAGAAATAATGAGTTAGTGCGCTAACAATGTACAACAGACTGCAAACTACCACAGCAAATAAACGAACAGTACGGAAACTGTCTACAAAACGTTTGACATGGCTCACTCACACAAACAGGCGTATCGACGAAACTCGGAAGCAGTCATTGCGGTTTTGAAAGTGGCGAGTCTCTTCTTCAAAAGACAGCACAAAACATTTTACTCCGACAACCGTTAAAAAGTGATTGACAAAGTAACGAACCTCTTGCGTAGATGCAGGTGCGTAGTTATTATTGTGGAGTCAAATAAATGATCTTTCTTTCTTCTTTCTTTCTTTCTAGTGAATTTTATAGAAAAGTCGTAGTTGCTTTACTGTAAGTATTATTTTTACTGTGACACAACGTAATGTATTCAGCGACACGTCAGCAATCTAGAGGTGCCGTGGCTTTATGCGCTTCCGTTATTGATGACGGTCTTAACTCACAGTGTGACAATTTTGAAATTAAACAGAAGTTCGTGTTGGACAATGTTAAACTTGTTCTGTTTGAATGGTGATTGTGTGTTTTGGGTGTTAGATGTTGGAAAATTTGTCGAACTAAATTACCACTATTCATTAGCATCATTCATTGAGAAATATTATAATAAAAGAATATGCTATTTAGGACATTAATCTAGGTAAGATGGGACAGGAAAGTATATGATAAAAAACTGTATTTGTAAATACAAGAAAACTTACAGATTTTAAAATACTTTATAGCTGATTTAAAATAACTAACTTTAAAGGTATTGCACCTGAAAATATAATATTATGGTTTTTCGTACAAAAGAACGTGTGAAAGGGAATACATGACTGGTCACACAATAAGAGGTATTAATAAGTGGAGCAAAGATATCATCTTTTGGTACCCAAGGAATAGGAA
>CAJQZN010038785.1:5778-33428 GCA_907164685.1 Colias eurytheme | reverse complement strand
ACTATAAGGGTTCCGTTTTTGCCATTTTGGCTACGGAACCCTAAAAAGGTCTCGAGCGTGTATAATATCATGTCTAATGTGCTTAACATTAGACATGTAATACACGCTCCTTAATAAATAATGCTGAAAATAATAATATGAAGGAGGGAAATAGGCTTCTGTTTCCTTATCATTAAAATTATAATGTGCTATTGAATTGTAAACTAGAAACGTGTGTGTTTCTTTAAAAAGAAGAGCTTGTGTGCCGAGCACACGTGTCAGAAGCAAAACTTCCTTGGCAAGATTCAAAGATCCAAAATCGTCCCCTCACTCCATGACGTGACGGAATTTCCATAACACGACCTTGAAATTTTACAAAAAGAAAGATGAAGTTTCATTTCAAAAATTTAGACAATAAATAAAAAAGTATGATTTATATGAAAGTACCCTCAAACAATAAATACGCAGTGTTTTATTTACCACAAGCAAATCGGGGTTAGCACTAAGTGAAATACGATTAGGCAATATTGAAATTTATTATTTTACTTCGTTGGTTATGTGAGATTCAACTTTTTTATTACCTAGGCTTTAACACCTGCTGATAATAATTTATCTGAGGCCATGATACGAAAATATATGTAACTTTTTCCTTTAGAGGGTTCATTGTATGTTTTAATATTATCACCAAATAAAGTTTCATTCAGTAGTTAACAGAAAAACATTTTTAAATCCATGCTCTGATTTATGCTATTTACGAATCAATGCTTAAATAATTATGTTTCTTTAATATTATTTTGTTTAGATTAGCGCAATCAAGCAAACAAGCTCTTCAGCTATATATAGGTATATTATTAGTATATAGATTAAACTCATTTTGTGCGATTGCAGTATATTTAAATGTAATATAACCTTTTCAATAGTAGAATCAGGTCACAATCCACTATAAATTTCAACCATAACAAAGTATTTTTAATCTTCATTAAACTGAATACCTCCAAAAAATAACGGAACTGCATTTCTTTCAAAGCACCAAAACTTTTCGATTCGATCCATTCACTGGGATTCTATTAAAAAGGCACAATACATTTGTTCATCCCGGGAACACTATGTATTATAGATTTCATTCTGATCCATTCGCTTCAGTACCCTTACCATGAGTAATCGAACCTTGTGTGATTTCGATAGCGAGTAAAGGTAGACTTAAGTGAAGTCTCGTGTCCCCTAGTAGGGTATTGGGAAGGTGCAAACTCAAATTCAAACTCAAACATTTATTTATTCAATTAGACTTTTAGAAGCACTTTCGAATCGTCAATACATATTTTTAACAATTACCACCGATTCGGAAAGCAGTATCTATGCAGCAGTAGGTATGCATTATGAATGATGATGAATTTTTATTTAGGTGATCAGCCTTCTTTTTCCTGCCAGATCGAGACATTAATTATTTTCGTCTCCATCAGGAATTGAACCCCTTGGTTCTGCAGTCGCGTGTTAACCACTATAATATGTATCGCGTTAGCCACGGAGGCGATCACGGTCAAACATGGACTCAACTACAATAGAATCGAAAAACTATTTCTCGGGAGCTTCTGCCAAAGACTGACAAAGACAAAGGCTCATGGTACCGATAATCTATAGAAAACGCTACAAGACGTGACTTTTTATCAGTAAAATTTGGATTATTTTTTTACTTGAAGACATACTATGAAATAATTTTTCGAAAGGGCCGCTAGAGACGCTGCAGCTGTAGAATTTTCCATACAATCTACGCATTGAGTAAGATCACCATACTCGTGGTAGGTGAACGTTTAAGATTAACTTGGACATACAGGTTCGGGAACAAATCCAAACTCATAGTACGTGAACGTTCAAGATATATTTACTTGGACAAACACTTTCGGGAACAAATCCTGTACACTTGGGGAATGTACTAATTCCTGTTTATATGAGCGTGGGATTAACGGTTCTGTAGCTATTTGTTTTGCTTCTTGGATGAATAGTGTGTGGATTTATTAGGTTTGAAATAAATACATGTTGTTTGAGCGCCACTTTAGTGCAGCAAGAACTTAGAAGCGATTTCGATTTTCAGTGGAGAAAGACAAAAGAAAATATCTTTGTCAAATGAAGTACAGAAGACTCTAGACTTAATCATTGAAACAGATAAGAATATGCGATGGTAATAATATATACAAATGACTCAAAGCAAGGTAGACACTCGACGAACGAATAGAGGTTGGTCTTTATATTATGACCACTACAATCACTAATCAGTGAAGTCTCTGTTACTTTTTTAACTTCTTCAAGTTTTATTTAGTCAAAACTAATTACAACATTAAAAAATCGGAAGACGAAGCGGATAGATTGAATAATTCTCAAAGCAATATACAGATGCAATAATTTGTACTAACTAAGTGTACAAATGTTCAATATATCACGATAAAATACCTACATCATAATATTTCATACATAATATCGAAAAAGTTTCATACTCTACATAGAATACCCGAATAAAACAAATTGCCAGTAACATAATACAATATAATATATAGGTTTTAATTAGAGAAGGGTTAACAGGTCATTGGCACATAAAATCTGATCCCAGAGGTGTCATCTGACGCGTGTGTAATGAATTAACTTTGTTATTGTTTATGAAATACATTGTGATTTTTTTTTCATATTCTCTTGGGGGATATCGTCGAGTTATAACTTCAAGTGTATTAATATTAATATTATGTTTGTTTGTGTCAGCTGTTGTCTGAAACTATTACTTACGTAGTAAATTATTGCGAAGGTATTACTTATTTCGCAATCTGTGCTACAACTGACTATTATAATTTTCTATTAATCTAGTAGGTACTTACCTACTAGATATTGGCTATTTTTAGGGTAACGAACTAAAATTCAAAGTTCTGTGTTCACGGAAAGTACCCTGTATGTTTTGAATCCCTTGCGAACGTCGAAATTTGAGAAAATTTACAGCATGAAGGGCATCTATCTTTGGATTATTTCGCTTATAAGTTTGATTTTTCCAGTTTCAATGAACCGAAGACTCGAGTATTTAATAAAAATTTCAGCTTGATTTCACGTGTTCCGTGAGAAAAAGGGTATTGATAGACAAAGAGATAGACAGACAACGAAGTGATCTTATAGGATCTCCTTATCAGGGTTCCGTTTTTTCCTTTTGAGTTTCGGAACCCTAAAAAAGACTAAAAATGTTTTGACTCGTGAAGGATTTGAACCTCCGCCCTCCGATGGTTCTGAAAGTGATATCGATGCTCTAACCCACTGAGCTAACGAGTCTTGAATTCCATTTTTGAAAATTGACATAAGTACCTACGCACAACTGCATCAAACAAGGGATAATGCACTGTATTGCAGTTGCATAGAACTTACATTTGCGTATTGTTTTCGGAAAGATAATGCCTGATTTTCCATCGAAGATAAAAATAGATAAAAATATCGAACATTGAATGAGTAATTTGTGACATTAGTAGATAATAATAGAAGATAGATCAATAATATAAATTATTGATATGATATATTATATTCTATCTATTGGCGTGGCAAAATTTTTAAATAAATAATTCCTTGAAAGAATGAACCCTCGTTACGCGAGTCCGACTTGCTCTTGACCGGTTTAATTTTACTTAAATAAAAAATTAATTTACCAAACAAAATCTCAATTACGGTACAGTTATTTTTTTTGGCTCATTGTAAAGAAAGCGGTAGAAAAACGGTTGATTTATATTTATAACAACTATTACCTAATCAAAAACCAATTCCACACAACTCAAAGCATAAAACAAACAAGCCCTAAGACAGCCAATTTACCACTAAAATAATAAACGTACAAACTACGATCAAGGAAAATGTACTCCAAATATTTGGAAGATCACAAAATAATATGGTATTAATAACGTCCAAGCCTTGTAATAAGTATTGAAACCCTCTGAAATATTTTAGTCACGAACTTCGAGCGAGGTTATATCGACCGAACAATGTTGGGAGAAATTGAATATTTTCAAGATATTTTATGAGTATTAAAACACAAATTAGAACCAATTCTAGGTTTTTTGAAGAAATTATTGCACACATCTAAATATTGTTTAAAACTCAAAGGTGATTGACTGAATAGTGCTATCATCGCACAGCCCAAACCACTGAACGGTTTGGGCTTACATTTGGCATGCAGGTAGATGTTAGAACGTAGGCATGCGATAAGAAAGGATTTTGATCAATTCTACCCCCAAAGAGATAAAATAGGGGATGAAAGTTTGTACCATGAAAATGTTTATTTTTCACGCTGATAAAAATGATGATGAGATAAAAAGTAGACAAGCAGTAGTTATTAAACATACTTAGGCTACATAATACAACTTTATCACTCGACATTATGACAGTGCGGACCGGAGGCCCACATCCCTTCCCATCCCCTACCCATCCTCTCCTTCCCTATCCCCATTCCCTCCCATCCTCGCCCCTTCTACCCAACTCCTTCCAAATCCCTTTGAGGACAGCAACACATCCACTTCCCAGTGGAGTGGATGCTTATGGGCGGCGTGTATCGCTTAACACCAGGCGACACGTCTGCTCGTTTGCTATCCTATATCATAAAAAAAAAAATATGCCACAGAATGTGCTGTTAATGGCACAAACTAGCAATTTACATGCATGAACAGTTTATAATCATGAACGTTTTTCGATGAAATGGAAATATGATTATTTAATATGACGCTGGATTTTACTCACTCCTTTAGAAAATGGAATTTCAAAAGTTTGAAGACTTGCGTATGACCTATTCATTTAAAAAATTTCGTTGAAAGCTAACACAATATCTTATATCAGCCACCCGCGTAACATGTACGTTTCTTCTTTATCTCTTACCTTGGGCAGTCTGGAAGAGATCGCTAGTAAGCGATAAGGCCGCCTTATGTACCTACCATATGATGTACCTTTGTATAATTGTAAATATTACTTGGTGTGGTATTTAAATTGATAAATAAATAAATGAATAAATATCTACGCTTCTATACTAATATTGTCAAGCTGAAGAGTTTGTTTATCTGTATGTTTTGTTATCAGGAACTACGGTTCCAAATTGAAAAAATATTTCATAGTTAGATAGCCCATTTGTCGAAGAATGCTATAGGATATATCACCATCACGCTAAGACCAATCGAATCAGATAAATGCGGGCAAAACCACAGGGCAAAGTTAGTAGAATTATGATTAAACATAAACAAAGTTAATAGTGACTAATGAGCGAATCAAGTTACGTTGTTATGTTGTATTAGGGAATTAGCAAAAGTGGGTATATCATTAATATCCCCTGACTTTGATTGATGTTATGATGTATTATAACGTGCGACCAGATTTTACGACTAAAATAACACCTGATGTGAACGAAAGTTTTTATTTTATGTTATAACTAGCGGTCCGCCCCGGATTCGCCCGTGGTACATATGAAAAATAGATGTTGATTCTCAGACTTACCCGATATGCACAGAAAATTTCATGAGAATCGGTCCACCCGTTTCGGAGGAGTATGCAGACTAACATTGTGACACGAGAATTTTATATATAAGATTTGTAACATAATATTAAGAAATATATTATGTACAAAATCTATTATTTCAGGGGTCTAGTAGGTACTCATGCCAGCTCAATCGGAGTCGGGGCGAAAGGAAGACGAAGAAGACGTCGTTATTTAGTTATTCAGTGGCTAAACTGTCTATTATACCAACACATAGAGTAGCCTTATTACTGAAAACATTCTCTACATTATACCATTTTACAATGTCCAAAATACATCACTTGAAAACTCACAAACAATAAGCTATTCACTAAGAAAGCAAATAATTAGAATACTAGATGCAAATCCACTGATCTCATTCCTCTGAAATCTCTTAAAACCTCTCATTGTTAACTTTCATTGTATTTCGTTCAACGCAGTACGATCTTAATGCAATTTACATAAGTGTTATATCGTAATACCTCGGCAATCTTCGCTAATCTTCGTATAATCTGGCTGAATGTAAATGGGACTCGTATTTAAGATGAACAGGACAAAGATACGTATAAACTGTGTAACTATGGGCTAAGTTTTGATGCATCTTTTACGAATTAAATCGAGGATAAGAGAAGGTCACTCAACGTGATAGAAAGCTCTGGATAAATCGACGTACAAGCTTTTAGTTAAAGAAGTACGCACATATCATGGATGGTACCTATGTGTTAAATCATTTGTGATGAGAAAAAACAAAATAAATATATTATTATTGTATCAATTAATTTTTATTGAACGTATTTACTAATAACAACAGACACATAGCCTAGTGAAAGTTATTATAAATTTTTATAATCTAAATCCTGTATATTTTTATTTCACATTAATTTCATTCTGTTGATATATTATATTGATGATAAATTCAATCCTGTTTTGTTAATTCATAAATTCTCTAGACATCCCTAATTCACTATAAATGTATCTTAACACTAGAGCGCTCGCGCCTAAAATTTTCCTTGAGTGCACGCGTGGGTTACATATGTCACCCAATACGACGCACGTTTTTTTTTCATAAAAATCGTAGTTTAAAAAGTAAACGAAGTACTTATTTATGAATCAACTTTATTTTTAAGTTATGAAACAAAAAAAATATCAATATTTTCTCATTTTACTTAAATTATGAGCTAAACATAAACCTCTGTGAAAAGTAACTAATTTTTTACTTATTGTGATCAATCAGTTTTTTTTTACTTTGGAAACTACAAATTTGATAAAAATAATCATCTAATTATAAAGTTTAAGAATAAGTTGTTCTTATCCAATAAAATTTTATTTTCAATAAAAAATAAGTATGTCCTAGCACTCGAATATGAGTATTTTATTTCGATTTTAGTTACCCATATATTAATAATTTCTTAAAAGTATAAATTGATCATAAGAGCAGTGAAAAATAAAAGCGGTATACTTGATTTTCACTCGTAATTGTATGATTGCAAAAACTTCCTAGAATGCTCACGCGGGGGACATGCGTCACCCATGTACTTTTATATTTTCGCAGAGTACACTTCGTTGCACCAAGGAAGCTGACACGCTGCTAAAATGTCCGATGATTGTTAGTCGGGGAATACCTGAGACAACAACACTCAAGCACGATTCTTTAAAAAAATATTTAGCAATATAATACACTGGGTGACCTATGTCCCCCGCGCGTGCGCTCTAGTGTTAATTTATGATATTTTATCATAATAATAAATTATATTTACATAATAAGTTATGTGTTTTAAATACTTTTTAAAATAAATAAATCAATACTAAAACACCAAAAAACCAAAAAGTCACCAAAATCGTACAGTGAATGGTGAGCATTATTCTCTAACACGCAATTACAAGTTTGAGTGGCTGTATCAAATATTAATTTGTCAGAACAGACTATGCTAATAATGCAAAGAGTTATTTTTCGTTAGAAACTGAAGAACCAATTGTGTTAATTATTTAATTGGAAATTTAGTGAATTCATTGTTAACTTCCATCCTTTCATTGGTGGTTTTAATTGACTTAAGTAGGTACTTAATGACGATTTGGGTAACAAGTTACTAAAATTGTTCCCTTTATTAGTAACTGTTTAATAATCTGTGCTTTTATGTTCATGATATTCTTTGTTCATCAATTTTGAATTCATTGAAAATATATGAGGCGAATGAATGATATTATTGCGTTTAACGTTATTATTGCTAATTGGCTACCTTAAGTTATAATTTGTCCTTTGCCTGAAGGTTGCCTGGCAGAGATGGCTTTGAGCCATAAGGCCGCCGTTTGTACATTTTAAATTGTTTTGTTTTATGTACTTTCATTGTAATATGTTGTACAATAAAGAGTATATAAATAAATAAATAAATAAATGATATCTTCTTGCTAATAATCTATCTATGCCCTTTGCATATGAAAGTAAGATATTTGTTACTACAAACAATCGTATCATTTACGGGTTGATTTCTCTTCTGAGTCGTAAACTAGTTAAATATCTGATTTAATCCAAATTGGTACTTTAGTAGTCATGACAGCTACAAGATCGACAGATTTTCATATTTAAAATACACATACATTATCTATTCCGCCATTCAGCCCGGAGGTGGAATGTCTATAGCTAAAGGTAAAATAAAAATGGATCGCCAAATTTGTTGCTAAGCGTAAAACTCGAGAACGGCTGAACCGATTTTGTTTATTTATTTTACAATATTGCTTGAAGTAGGTACCAACCTACGAGGATGGTTCTTATGGAGAGAAAATGTAAACAAGGACCATGGACGAAGCTGGGGCCGAGCGCTAGTTTATAAAATTTTACGAATTAATTAACAGCAGACAGTAATTATATCAAACATTTCGAAAATGTTTATTAGGTAGATATATACAATTATCACAAATTCCCGAATTCCTATGGATTCGTCGATTCGCTAAAGCAATAAGCAGGACAAATGTGCGAATTAATACAAGTTTATTGCTCCCATTGTAAGAGGATTTTGATAATTAATTAAAGCCTGAAATGTGCTGTATTTGCGCTGTTATTGATTTCATTCGATATTTTTTTATATTTGAAACTGAAGCTTTCAGGAAGGGCGTGTAGCCTTTCTCCAAAGCTTAGCAAAGCAGGAACTATGCGGTTTTTTCTTTGAAAACGCGGGCGAAGCCGCAGGCGGAAAGTGATATAATTCTGAAAAATGGATGAACAAGCTTTTTAGGGAAAGACTTCATATCTGTATATTCATCGAATGAAACCAAATTCCAAATACCAATTTATGACTTTTTTTATAAGTCATATTTTCAAACTTTAATTTATTTAAAGTTTAAATTTAAAAACCTCTTATACTACAATTAATAAAAACATTACAGTTCAGAAAATATAAACTTGCATTTCATTGAAAAATCTTCGAAAGGAATTTAGGTAACAAACCAACGACACATTTCCAAAAAGACTTGTTACAAGATAAACAGAAGAGAGAACAAGATCAAATTTATAACAACCATCAAACTAAAAATTCCAACCAAACATAAAACAAACAGCAAACCTCATAAAAATCTAAGATTTCAAACAAGAAACCATCCATTGTCCAAAGCAAGATTGACCCAATATAAAACTTCAAACATACAACGCAAACTGCTGAATCTCAAAAGATTAGCATAAAAGCAACTTAACTCCATTGAAGCCATTGAAAATGCCTAGTCACCGCCTCAATAGGTTTATGATAACTATCTATTCAGTCGTGGATAATAGAAATCGAGTCCTAATGCACTGTTCGCCTACTAATGACGATTCTATGAAAGCAATGCAGGGTATTATTCATTTTTCAAATCGGACCCGTCACCCGTATTTCCTAATATTAGCGCGAACAAACAAATTACTCTTCAGCTTTATAATTATAATATTATATAGATATGATATTGGTAGTAAATAGATATTTTTTATTTCGTCAATAAGCAATTGTATTACTTCGATGATAATAAAAAATATTTGCTTCTATAATCTACTGTGAAAACATCATAGTCGATAACTTAAGTTTTACGAAAGTGGGATGGAATTACTAGATTTAATGTTTTTGATTAAACTATAAGTTAGACATCAGAATGAGACATAAACCACAGATATCATAATAGGTACTATAGAAATATGTACTTGATTTTCCCCGCAGTTTCTCCGCGGGTGAAACCGCTCGGCAAAGCTAACTCATAAATAGACAAACTGTATCTTTAATTTTATTCTAGTAAACAATTATGAATTAAGTCAGAACACCAATTGTTCTTTATATAAGCAGTTTATTCTATGTAACCAATTTTATTACGATCCAGATCCAGAAGCCGTTCTCTAAACCTTGCCTTTTACACATTTGATAAATATTCGAAGAGCCGGGTTTAAGCCCGAAATAACTTCACCACAGAGACAAACACTACCTGAAAAACTAAACGTGTTTCAAACAGTTACAAGTCGAATAGACAAGATGTAAAAGTTTTAGTTTCTTTGGAAAAAGCTTTGAAACAATTGGACAATCAATATATTAATTTAACGATCTGATAGAAATTAACACATATTAGTAATTGACGAACAAAACAAAATATTACAATTATTGAAACTATTCATCGTAATCTTTTAATTTTTTTGTATGAATTGTCGCCAGTTTACCAAACAATCATCACCAGCCCATATACGTTCCCACTGCAGGGACACGGGCTTCCTATGAAGTAAATTTCTCCATAATAAGCATACTAAGAGAAGCCGAGACCATTAATTCTTGGAAGTAGTCTTATTGAGACGAATATAATCATATGAAACTAGAATCAAAGCGGGAAGAAATCTCGATTCTACGAAATCAAATGATTATTAATATAGCGAATTATCCCTACAATATGAACTGTAGATACGTGGAAATTATCTTCATATAAGCAAATAAATCTTATATACTTAGTAAATATATAAACTTCTGTCATTTCCTTTCCCACCAGGTTGCCTGACAGAGATTGCATTGCAGCAATAAAAACAAAATGCTATGGACTGATTTACCACATTACAAAGAACTGAGGAAAAATGTTGATAATATGCTATGTTTGAATATGCCCTTAAATAATATGACTTCAAAATCAACCAGTAACTCCAAATATTATTTCTATAGGTAATATGGGATATTAATTATTACCAACAGGAAAGATGTTACCAAAGGTAGGTAAAAATTGTTATATATTTTTCCATAAACTTCACTGAAGATTTTGATTTTTGTGCGTAAATAATTTATGGTTGAACCAAACTTGAGGCTCCTTAGTTCAAATTTTGAATTGCGTTTTATTTTTACTGATACTTATGTAGAAGAATATGTTCCAAAAATCTCTTTTATTCCAATCGCTATATGTACTTATGCATTTGTTTTTTTTTTGAACTAACAAAAAAAAAACAAATGCATAAAAAATTCCCAAAGACAAGCAATAGTGAACAACAATTTTAATGCTATTCATTTTAGGATCAAAAGTTGATAGATTCTTCAAAACACGGCTTCATCTTCTTCCTTACCTAGTGAATTTATTCAGCTGTTGATTCGAATATTTTCAAAGCTGCCTTACGATGTTCTATGGAAATGGGAAAAGGATGAGCTGCTGGGGAAATCAGCAAATATACGAATATCGAAACGGCGACCACAAGAGGATCTTCCGAGTAAGAATTGAGAATTTCATTTTTTGAAATAAGTAAAATCTTCAAGTATATTTTATAAACAGTAGCTGACCGGTGCCCAAATAACACTTTATAGTATAATAATATTTTGAGGACGACATCATTAAATTAGATTTCATATATATCATTTCATGTTTTATCCAATATAAGGACATCTCAACTTCTTTCAACATCTCTTCTTTCTTTAACCAAAAACCCAATAGTTAAAACATTTTAAGGAATATTGAACTATACAAAAGACCACGCATAAAACTGAACAAGACAATGAAATTCCAGAACATTCCAACCTCAGACTATTCATAACACACGGAGGACTTCAATCAACGAAGGAAGCTATTTCAGCGGGACTACCATTTATTGGAATACCGATGTTTGTAGACCAATAGTACAATGCAGATAAATATGGACTAGACTTTAAAATTGAAAAAAAGACTAGACATGGAAACTGTGAATGAAGATAATCTGAAATCAGCCATAGAAACTATTATGGGTTATAAAAAGTTTGTTGCAATTTGATAAAAAGACACATTACACCATCGTCTGTGCGATAGAAATAACGATATTGCTACAAAAATGTTGATAGTATCGTCATTTCTATCCTTGGTACAGTATACTTGGACCGCCTCCTTGGTACAGTGGTTGACGCGACGTCCTGGGTTCGATTCCCGGTGGAGACGAACAAAAAAAATAAGTCTGGTAGGACACATAAAGCTGATTACCTACTCGTCCCTAAAGAAAATCGATGAGTGAAACAGATGTATAATGCATCTGGCCCTTACCCCACTAGGGGACATGGGACTTCACTTTTTATCCTCACAGAGTCCTCACATTTATGTGGTGTCCATATTTTTTTTAATACGTAGGTACCAGTATTTCAACTCATGAATCAGTCAGTGTAGGTTACATTAAAATCGGTTGAGCAATAATTATTATGGTAGTAATTGTTTTACACTTACTCAATTTATCATTCCATTCACTACTAAATATATTATATACGTTACTTATTGAAATAAATTTTAAACTTCCAAACAAACATATTATTTATTTCACAATAGCGATAATAAAAAGTATACAAATCGTTGTCACACTGAGTGCCCTGTCCCATGACGAATTGCTGACGTCACTGCTCACTAAACGACGCAGCATCTTGCTCGTGGGTCGTGGATCACCCCCTGGACAATTTGGGTACATCATGTTTCGGTCACAATCCTGGAAACCATTACAGATTAATTAAATATTATTATATAAACATTATAAGTAAAATACACGCTTTTAAACTAATGAAATTATTGTATTGTAACAGATCCTTGAAGAATGTGCAGTTTAAATTAAATCTGTCCGTTTGAAGTGGATGAAAGTCGAGTCCAAAGAAGTAGACATACAAACATGCAGATGGAAATAATACGTGTTAAAAAGTAACATTGCATAATCATTTTACATTTATAATAATTTTAGATTTGCAAACCTTAATTATTGTTTTTAAAATTAAACTTAAATTCACACTCATTATTAAAATTACACTACTGTTATTAGATAGGTTATCTGTTATATAAAAAAAATATTTTATATCAACTAAGTATGTTAATTTTAAGTCCTACGCATCAATATTGATTGATAATGTTGGTTGTATTGCGAAAATTTTCGACATAATATTGTTACTGATTAAGAACACAAATAATTAGTTAAACAACGAGGCAATCTTCATAAAATATAAACTCAAACTCAATCATTTATTTATTCAATCAGTCACTTCTTATATAATATCTTAAATCAGTTCAAAGAAGCACTTTTGAATCGTCATAACAGTTTTAACATCTTAATATATTATATAAATCTCGTGTCACAATGTTTGTCCTCAATGGACTCCTAAACCACTTAACCGATTATAATAAAATTTGCACACCATATGCAGTTCGATCCAACTTGAAAGATAGGATAGTTTAAATCTCAAATCGTTTTATAGAAAGCGGGCGATGCCGCGGGCGGTAAGCTAGTTTATAATATTATAGCTTTAGACCACGACTTACCTGATACACTCCACCTTCAGAGACAATGACGGAAAATTTTTGCAACGTCACCGCCTGGTTATGAGTGCAACTCGTCGGTAGGTCAAACAACGCCTCAAGTGTACACCGTCTGAATCTGGCCCTGGTGCTGAAAATAATATCAAAGACATTATATTATTGAAATATAGTTACTACGTAATCAAGACGAATACATAAAAAGTAGTAGGTATAAAGTGAAAAGAAAAAAGATGGAAGACGTTTTACATGATAAAATGTTGTTATAATATTTATAGTATTCATCACAGCAAATTGATCTTTAACTTTTGCAAACCAAATTGCAGGCTTTCCGCCCAAAAATCTGTAAATTCACGAATGTTTGTTGGGTGGGGTTCCACGTGCACAGTTTTGCTCAGATTTCCTAGAATATAGAAAATAATAATTCTTCAAATTAAGGTGCGGAGTGGTCACCAATTTAGCTTAGATTTGATTATTAATACTAATTAAACATAATAATTTATAAAGAATAGAAAAAAAATCGACCACGAGGCGGGACCACCCGCAGGCATCTGCCCCGGAAAGGCTTCTTTCACGCCTTTCCGGGGCAGATGCCTATTCTTTATAAATTTATATTTATAAAGCATTTGAATGGCATAAAACCAAAAATATCAAATTCAACTGATAATATAATTTGGAGTACAATACCTTTTCCATATTTATTACAAGTATTTATACACTTGTAAACAGTTTATTACGACACAACACAGAAGAAGAATAGAAATTTGAGAACATTCTAAATACTGATATTTGATACTAAAAATTAAACGTAGGTATAACTGTATTGAGAGACACACGCGCAATGTTCAATCGAATATTATAGAAACTAGTTCGATGTAACAGTCGACAAAAGATTTTAGAATACCCGCGTTCATTCTGATAATTTTGTCGCGATACGCATACTATGTGTATACCGCGACTCTGTTGTGAAATAATAAATATTATAATTATTTTGTATGAATGTAATGAATGCTTGAATTTTGTATCTTTTATTGTAATGCTTGAATGTTTTATGTTTTAACAGGTTCGAAGTGAAGTATAATACATATATGAATAAACAATATTTACAGATTATAAAATATATAAAATAGTGTGTGTTATCCGCAATTTGGACCCAATTATTAAAATATATGCAGATAAATAAATTATTTACATTTTAATTAGTTGATAATATGTACTTAATTACAGTCGCGTTCTTCAATACAAAATAAATAATTGTATAATTTGACTTGATTTTTCTTTGAGGAAATATTATAAATAGAAATTACGAATTACACTACACAGAAATGACTTCTTGTCTTAATTAAATAATTTATTAACAATTAAAAAAATTAAGGCAACCTTCGTTAAGTTACTTTTCATTACAAAGGTCAGAGCTTCAAACCTTTTTAATTTTTAAATATTATAAACATAGAAAATCACCACTCACGGCTTTACTCGCTTTGTCTAAAACTTATTAAATTATCTACTAAAACCTGCCTCGAATTAATTATCATTTCATCGATATCATATTTTTTATTAATCGCATCCAAATCCGTTGCGTAGTTTTATAAATATAAGCATATATTATAGGGACAGATAGACAACGACAGCGTCTTTTTGTTATACTAAAACTAGACATCCACATTCCACGTGCCTTTTGCCTTCATAATTAAATATCGCTTCGCCCGCGTTTTCAAAGCAAAACCCGCTTAGTTCCCGTTCCGGTGGGATTTCCGGGATAAAACACCTATCCTATGTGTTGATCCAAGTTATCCTCTGTATGTGTGCTAAATTTCATTGCAATCGGTTCAGTAGTATTTGCGTGAAAGAGTAACAAACACACACATCCTCACAAACTTTCGCATTTATAATATTACTAGATTTCCGCCCGCGGCTTCGCTCGCGTTTTCAAAGGAAAACCCGCATAGTTCCCGTTCCCGTAGGATTTCCGGGATAAAACCTATCCTATGTGTTGATCCAAGTTATCCTCTATATGTGTGCTAAATTTCATTGCAATCGGTTCAGTAGTATTTGCTTGAAAGAGTAACAAACATCCATACATCCATACTTACAAACTTTCGCATATTTTATAAATATAATAGTAGTAGGATTAGTAAGAAAGATGATATTATTTATAACTGCCTAAATATACCTACCATACCTACCTAATAATAAATCTAGCTATATTATGTAATCTCAAATTGTTTTCATACAAAATACATAAATAAATAATAAATAAACTATATTAAATATTTCACTTGCATATCAAGCTTTCAAACCTATGTATAATAAATAACTCTTGCAGTTGGCTTGCTTCCATCGAGATTAGCTGAGAAGATTTATTAACGTGTTAAATAATATTAGACAGATATTATAAGGAGAATGTTATTTCTTATTGCACAAGGTATTATTTTAATTAAATGGACTATTCTACTAGCTGCTCGCCCTGTCTGCAACTGCGTAGACGTTTTTAAGTAAGTTTTTAAATGAAAACCATTAAAAAGCCATTTAGCTGTTCTTGAGTGATGTGGTGACATTTGAGATCAGGGGGTTACCATGATGTCTTTGTTCTATGAGTATTGTTCCCAGAAAGGGAAAGTGGGTGCTGCTTAAACTATTATAAATATAACTCTGTCATTTTTTCCACACTGGAAATGATACTGCTTTAAGACATCATGGTACAGAGGGCTGGTGACTGATGTTGTGCATTTGCTTGCTTTGACACATAAATGAATGTCTATAGGTGGTAATTACGAGCACCTACCATCAACTCTACTATTATTTCGCTCATAAAAGTGCTCTGCGCTTCTATATTTTTATGGCACTTTCATAAAAAATCTATGTGTGTACACTGTACAAGTCGAATTAGTTGAACCACGTAATATAACTCAAGAACCGCTTTTGGTTGCGTATTTGCGTCTGCTTGAATTAGGAACCTAACTATGAAAATTTAAAAAAAAATTCGCAATAGAAACAAAATTATATATTGTTATATTATACGAACTCACCAACACAAATTAAAATGAACATCATAATGCGTCCACTCGTGTGTAGTATTCTTTTGTTCCTCCACAGATTTCTTGAACGCCTTATAGCAAGCCTCCCACGGGTCCTGTGTACTATCAATACACTCCGATAGCTCCTCGTAGCCTTGGGAAATGATAGATGACTTATAAAACTATAAAAATACAATATGATATTGCGTTATATTGCTATTTTCAGATTCTGGTGAAAGCGGGAAGATATCTAGTCAAAATCAATGAACTATTAGTCTACTAATATTATTATTATAAATAAATTATGTCTTATTCTGGAACTTCAGCTACCTACATACCAAATTTCATTGTAATCGGTTCAGTAATATTTGAAAGAGTACCTATCAAACATCCATCCTCACAAACTTCCGGGATAATATTAGCAAAGAAGAATACAAAGCTTTCAATATAGGTATTTTATCGCATGCATTTCGCATAAAATTTATTAAACGCGGTCAATGTTAACTGAAAGGTTCGAAGAAAAGAGTAGATATTTTTATTGGTATTTCTATGAATTAGTTGTGCAATATTTCACTTGCGTTATTTACAATCAAAGCTTCGTGTTGTGAGAAATAAAAACAGTGTATTGTATTTACAACAAATAGAATATTGAATTCACGGTTGCTCGTATTTCTTTGAATTATATCTATTTGCTAGCTTTACGCCCGCGGCTACGCTCGCATGGTCAAAGAAAATTGACGATAATTTTCATACTTGTCACATTTATAGTATAGCCCAGCCCTATCTATCGGAATTAATTAATAGCGGAGTGATTCAAATATAGTTAATTTATTATCAACTAGCTTTCCGCCCGCGGCTTCGCTCGCTTTGTCTAAAATCTAATAAATTATATACTAAAACTTTCCTATTGAATCACTCTCTATCTATTAAAAGATTTAAGCATACATGGGGACAGAGGGACAGAGAAAGCGACTTTGTTTTAATGTTAGTGAACTTAGCAGATCATTTTTAGCAGATCAAAAAAAAAATGTGAGTTCTTATCGCGTGCAGTTGAGTTCTACAGTTCCTGATACTTTTTTGAAATAGTTCTGGCGTTTTTACCTTAAAAAATGACATTTGAAAAAATGATCTGCCAACTTCCCGTAGCAGATCATTTTTAGCAGATCAAAAAAAAATGTGAGTTCTTATCGCGTGCAGTTGAGTTCTACAGTTCCTGATACTTTTTAGAAATACTCGCGTAAAATGAAACACTAGAAAACTTATTTATGTCATATTTCATCACGCCGTAGCACCATGCCGTAGCATCATGCTGTAGCATCATGCCGTAGCATCACGCCGTAGCATCACGCCATAGTATCATGCCGTAGCATCATGCCGTAGCTTCATGCCGTAGCATTACGCCGTAGCATCACGCCGTAGCATCACGCCGTAGCATCATGCCGTAGCATCACGCCGTAGCATCATGCCTTAGCATCACGCCGTAGCATCATGCCGTAGCATCACACCGTAGCATCACGCCGTAGCATCACGCCGTAACACATGCCGTAGCATTGCGCCGTAGCATCACGCCGTAGCATCACAGCGTAGCATCACGCCGTAGCATCACGTCGTAGCATCACGTCGTAGCATCACGTCGTAGCATTACGTCTTAGCATCACGTTAAGCCGGGTCCAGGTCGGGTTTTTTCAAATGTCGTTTGTTAAGTTAAAAACGCCAGAACTATTTCTAAAAAGTATCAGGAACTGTAGAACTCAACTGCACGCGATAAGAACTCACATTTTTTTTTGATCTGCTAAAAATGATCTGCTAAGTTCACTAACATTTTGTTTTACCTGTACTATTTAGTGATATCAATAATAGTGGTAGGTAGATACCCGCCTAGTATCTTCAAACTTACGTAACAACAACCACTCATCGTCACATACATTATTGGCGACGTGTATGTGACCCTTTATGCTGTCTTCATTGAAGTGGCTCTCGGTGACGTCTTTGCAATCCACGTTCCAATCTATAGCACAGCTTATCAGATGTTTTATTGCTCTGAAATACAGATAATAAATACGATTAATACAGATTACTACACAGTTTCTTCAGTGTAGAAACTGCTTTAGGAACTCATGGTGGTAAATGATTTCTCTTTTAAATCCTAATTTAAAAAAGCTTCTACAAGAAGTCTTGTTGAATAAATAAATATTTAAGTATTAGAATTTGTTTGAATTTGAATGATTACTGAAAACTCAAATGTAAACTTTCATCTACCGGTGTTAGTTATTTTTGTAGTAAAACATTTATTTATCCCTAGCTTTCCGCCCGCAATTTCAAAGAAAAACCAGCATAGTTCCTATTCCTGTAATGGATCCTGAATGTTCGGGTTAATATCTATCCTATGCGTATCCAAGTTACCCTCTATGTGTGGCCAAATTTCATGAAAATGGGTTCAGCAGTTTTTGCGTGCAAGATTAACTAACAAAAAACAAAAACACACACTTTCGCGTTTATTATGTTATTATAGTACAATATAACTAAAGAAAATACGATACAATATAGGTAGTTAATGTATTCTCAGTACAATCGTTTTTGCCAAGAAATTGGCTTCCCTTCTGATAATATTCATTTCAATTTTCTTTAGGTAAGTAGGTTCTATAATATCCTTCCGGGAAAATTCTGGGATAAATTAATAGAAACATTACGCTTCGATATTGATATTATAGGTATACAGAAGATTGCTAGTTTTTAAGTAATTTAAACTGCTATCATAATATTGTATTTCATTCTATAGCAAAATTCGTTAGAAAGCGGCAAATCTGTATTTCGGTTTGGTACAATGAAAATTTTGTAACAAAACACTATCGGAATTATTAAATTAGTTCCATTTACTACTTTAGGCACAAGGTTATTCTGTTTTTTTATATCTATTAAATAGGTAGATGTTGGTCCGCTATTTAGGAGCACGTCTACCTAGAAGAACACACGACAGAACACTTAAATTACGCATCAAAAACCACTTTTAAATCAATTAGAAGAACCGTCCGTCAATTATCGCAAACTTCTAGAAGCGTCTCGAACGTAAATCCACATAAAAGTCAAGCTGTTCCGTTTGTTTAGTGCACTCGTCCGCGCTAAAAGTCCCACACGTTAGAACACTCTTAGCTTTCTTCACCGCGAAATTTATGTCTTCTTAGTTGAAGGTATTAGCGCCATGTGCTATTGGTAACGGTTGATTGAATTTAGTCTTTAGGATGTGTGTAGTAAGGTTTAATTTTGAGTGGAATTGAGTTGTGCGTGGTAAAAATGGTGCAAGGGTGCATGCTTAAATGGGTCTGTCTGGTCATATAAATAGAAATTTCTAGAGTTTCAACGTATGTTCGTAAAAAGCAATGTTCTTAATTCTTATTCAAAATAGGGTAAATAAGATATTTCAACATAACACAATATGAACTTTAATATTATAATTATTAATATTGTTTTGTTTAAACTTTTCTGCGACTTAGCAATTGTGTATTTCTACGTTATTGCTAATTTAAATGAGCAGGCGCAATATTTTATTTCGTTTAAATTCGTAAATTAGATTGCACTTACTTAAGTAGTAAACAGTAGCTTAGCAATTGTGTATTTCTACGTTATTGCTAATTTAAATGAGCAGGCGCAATATTTTATTTCGTTTAAATTAGATTGCACTGACTTAAGTAGTAAACAGTAGACCTACCCAGAATTAATAGCCTACTTTTATCATCAAACAAGGGTTGAAACGTGAAAATTTTTGCCTGCAGTTATGTCCGCGCAGCACAATGAGATTATGTTTCGTAGTTAATAGTAATTAATTAGGTAGGTATATAATATTTAGATTTAAAATATTATATTTTTTTACAAACCTACACCAATCACCGATCTTATTTGGTGCTGGAGGTGTCATTCTACTAGAATTATACATCATGGCTGCTTCCACAGTACAATTGAGGGCATAATCGGAAAATTCGTCGCAATTTATGTTTTTCGATACAGAATCTTTCATTGATGTTGTGACTGGTTCAAACGCTTCACTTGCATATTTTGTTTTCAAATCTTCATAGAATGCTAAATCTGTAATTTTATTTAAAAACGCAATAGATTATAAATAACACAATAAATAACAAAAAAGCACGCTTGAACTCATGAAATTATTGTATTGTCACCGATCCTTGATAAATGTACATATTTTGAATTAAATCTGTTATAATATAATTAGAAATGCAATAATACTTACAAACATTAAAAAGATCAAAAATAATCAACAATAAAAACAATATGTGGAGCATATTCACGTATTTTCATTATAAATTCATCTTACATTCATATTGATAGTAGATTTTGATATCGATTGACATTTTTTATAAATTAAGGAAGTTTGACATTCTGCAACAAGACAGATTTAAGCTTTCTATTGAAACATTTTTAAATATCTCTGAAAATAATAATATGAAAACTTAGATACTAACATGGTTTTTTAGTATGTTTGTAGTCCGATTCATTGATCGATTTTCTATATGCGTAAGAAATTGATTAGATATTATATTTATTATTAATATTAATTAATTATTTTTTTAAATTGCGTTGTCGATAATCAACCTCCTTTGAAAGCATTTGGGCGGGAAAAAGAGAAATTCTTTGTCAATGTTGTTATTAAAAAAAAATCATATTTGTTTAAAACCCGGATAAAATAGACTGGTGCACAGACATACATCTAGCTTCTGATGTAAATTCTTCTGAGGATTGAAATCGATTATTATGGATATAATATGAATATAATATATTTACGTACTTACTGCTAATATCAAGCCAAAATCTATAGACTAATAAATGGAATGACGTAATGACGTCATCAATTACTCACTGCAACTTCACCCCAAGGTCGATACTTCTATATTCGAATCGTGACGTGGCGTCACCAAGAACAATGAAGTGCAAAAATAACTTCTGGGTGCATACAATACAGTACATTTTTCCTTGTTCAATGCTGCAATACTTGGGTACTGATGAATAATTTCGAAGCTCGCGTTCAAGGCTCGTTAGCTCAGTAGGTTAGAGCACCGATATAGAAATTCTTGATCATCGGAGGGCGGAGGTTCAAATCCTTCACGAGTCGAAAATGTAATTTTTCTGCCTTTTTTTAACATTCTTCACGAGTCGAAATAAATACCATTTTTTTCTACTAGGATAATAACATTTTCCTGGTGTAATTATTGTTTTTCTAAGAAAGTAAGAATGCGGGATTTTTTTAGTTTTCAAACTTCTAAATACCACAGTATTACAATATTATTTCCTACAGTAAGGAATCGCCTTTGATGTCGCGCGATGCCGCCGCCAGCGTAGGTACTTACGCTGCCACACGAAAATACGCTAGGGTTGCAACAAATGGGAAATAAAACAATTTTGATTATTAATATTATGATGAAATCATTTATTCATATGTACATTCAAAATAATTGCGATTATTAAATCTGATGTAATTATTTGTTCATAAATATATAATTACAGATATTGCACTGCTAAATATTTACGTGGACACTTTATTTTTGGATGTTCTTAATTGTATATTATACCATTTAACTAAGTAATGCATTCGCATTGGGATGTACAATCTGATTAGAAAATAATGAGGACAACATATACATAGCTTTGATTTTAATTCAACAGATACAATTAATACAATCTTTCTGAAATATTGTTTCCTTCTGGGATTTCAATGTAGATTTACATCCGTAAACGGAACAGTTTTTGCGCGTCATAATAGAATATGTAGGTACCTATGTATAATAAAATTATTACACAAAAAATACGACTGCGTCGTCCTTTCGCGATAGTTAATGCAAACTCAGCGTGATTGCATTAAGCGGCCCGCGTCGCCCGACCCCCCGCCAGTTCCCCTCCGTTTCTCTGCACAAGTACATTCGTCGCCATACTGTAGGATGGTAATACTGTGTAAATACCATGTAATTTGTGTCAAATATGAAATAATATGTAAAATGTCGTCATGAGTTATAAAAGTTAACACTAACAGTAAAAGCACATCCACAAATCGAACCTTATTTTAGTTATAGTTTTTCTGTCATTGATTGATGGAACCATGAACTTGCCTATAAGTACAATTACTTATCTTGTTAACACGTTCACTGCGGCATGTCCAGTATCGGGCCATCAGCGACTACACCACAGTGCGGCGCCCAAAATCGCAGTTTTCACCGTGGTGCGGCGAGGTTTTTTATATGTTAATCAATGACTAGAAAAGAGACAAATATATTTTTGTGATCACAGTTTGAAGTAGGACTCAATTTCGTTTAAAAATCGTATGGCAAAATATTGGACACACGCATAGAAAAGAAACCGTTTCTTTTGTGTGCGGCATGTCAAATATTTTGCCATGGACAAGCACCTCATGCCGCACTGTACTGCGAGCGCGCCGCGTGTCAATCTCGCATAGTGATGTACCAGGACCGCACGCGTCGTTATCAAATTTTTAAATGACAATGATACCTTAGAGGCTTTAGTTTTTTTACTTTCTTTTATTTCGTAGCATAAATGCAAAAATGTGATGACAGTTGTGAAAATAATATAAAACATTAAAACAAAAGTTACTGAACAATTTCCTGATAGTACTCTATCAAGTACCTTGTTTTATATGTGTTTTTTTTTTGTATCGACGATCTCGTTATCTGTTAACAAACAGACTGAAATATACGTATTTTTAACTAAATTAATTATTAAAAAGTAAGAAAAAATATATTTTTATAGCTTTACGTAAATGTTTTCTGACAAACATGCAACCGTATAAAATGAAGAATTAAAATAAACACGAGAATTGTAAACACTCGGAAATAATGAAATCATTATTACGTTTAACGATGAAATTTGCGCAGCGAAAAATGGATTTACGTATAAATAATTGGCAAAAATAAGAGCAGCAAGATTACCATAACAATAAACGAGGTATTACAGTTATGATTCAAGCTTTTTAACAAGGTATTGATTTTGAAATCCCTCAGCGCAGATGTGCGATGCGATTTTCATATATAAATTTTGAGCCATCGAATTTTGTTGCTATTTTTTCAGTTGTAAAGCGTTTTTGTTGTTTATTTGTTGTGATAGTTTTTATTGTTATAAATTTTTCAGTTATAAATATTTAATGAATAATTTCTCATTGGAGAATTCTTTATTATTGCCAAATTATTGTACATCCGGATATAGAGAAAACAGATGGAAACTGTTTTGAACAAGTTCGTTAAAGTCGCAGAAGAAAACACAAATAAATATAATTCTTTTAAAACTACAAATACATAATGGCTTCATATACATACCTAGTATTTATTAGCATACACGAATTGTATAATAACATTTTTGATACAAACGAAAAAGTCTGTAAATATCTAAGGCATGCCATAAAAATAACATCACCATAGCATAATCAAAACATAAACGTACCCATTCAGTGGTATTAGATTAGCTTATGGAAACTTCGTAAAGTGTCCATAGAAGAATGGTCACTAGCCCGTAAGTAAAATCGATCATTGAAACAGATGGGATGCATCTCTGAACAAAGAAGTATTCGTGGTAGTAATCAATCCTTTGATACGCAATGCGCAAATCTCTCTGGAATTTATAGAATACCTATGAAAATACATCGTAATCAAGCGCGGATCCAGGGGGGGGGTCACGGGGTCATGACCCCCCCCTGGGCTAGGTCCACGACCTAAGTGGACCACTAATTTAATATTACCTTTTTTAAATTAACAAATTAAAACTGTTCAACATGATGTTTTTATTGAATTTTGAGACATAAAAGTAATATAGAACAATGAAATCAATTACAAACGGTAACGGAAGAGAATATAACAAAAATTATAGAAAAAGTTTATTAGGGTCGACCTGTGGTCGTAATTAAAGGACAAAAAACAGGTTTTTCGATTTTTTTTAAATATATAACTGCGGATTAAAGTGTAATGGTAAAGTTGTATGTAATTAATTTTTTTTCTACAACTTTTGCTGTTACACTTTTCACACAAAACCTCAAATATCGAAACATCCCAGTTCGTGGATAAGACATAAAATAGCAAATTTTTTTTTAAATGAACAACAGAAAATACAGTCAAATTACAACAAAAAATCGGCCAAATGCGCGTCGGACTCGCGCACCGAGGACTCCGAGCAAACATATTTTTTCATTATGTTGTATCTTACAATTTTGTTTAAAGGATTTTTTTCTTTATCTGTGCTTTTAACCAAATTTCAAGACTGTGTTCATTTGTGTTCGATTTGCGTAATAATGTCCTATAATATTTATTTATTTATTATTTATTTAAGTATAGTTGCAAATTACAGAATATGCGGCTCTAATTGCTTTTTCTTCAGATTGCGTTGACTTAGAATTTGAATTAAATAACAGATTTAAGTTATTATAGACCTGAGTTCTGATGTGAATATCAATTAAATACATGTATATTTTTATTTAATTTAATTAAATAATTAGGATTTTCGCAGTTATTACAACATCTGTGCTATAACACGATACTTTTTACTCAATTTCAAGACTGTGTTTACGGGACAGGGTATTGATTCCCTTGCTTATGTCGAAATCCTACGGTCTACGGTCCCTTGATGCTGTGAAAAATTCAAACGTTTTAGCCAACGCAATCAAAAGATGCAGCTGTAAATGCTGAAATTTTTCGCAAAATTCGACACTCCCTAAGAAATCAAAACCTATAGGGTAGTTCCCGAGTACACAGAGTCATGAAATTTAGTACAATCAAACGTCTTATAACGCAGACTAGCTTACCACCCCCGGCTTCGCCCGCTTTCTCTAAATCCTTATAAATTATATAACAACTATTCCCCTTGAATCACTCTATCTTTAAAAAAAACTGCATCGAAATTCGTTGCGTAGTTTTAAAGATTTAATCATACATAAGGACATAGGCACAGAGACAACGACTTTGTTTACTAATTGCGAAAAGCATGAATCTTTCCTTAGATTATAATATAAAAAAATATTTTTAAATTTTTTTAACTATAGTACAGATACAGGAATAATTGCAAAAAATATATTTTTTTCAAGTTTGTCTGCCTCTCAAGACCCTTTTTCTCAGGAACGCGTGGAGGTATCAATCTGAAATTCATACCGAATACTCAAATCTACGGTTAAAGCTGTGAAAAAATCAAACTTATAAGCCAACGCAATCAAAAGATACAGACGTTTATGCTGTAAATTATCGCAAATTTCGACATTATCGCAAGGAAATCAAAATCTATAGGTTTTGTACTACTTCCCGTGAACACAGAGTTCTGAAATTTGGTTAAAAGCAATGTCAGCACAGATGGAGGAAAAATTGCTAAAACATACATTTCATGCTTATCAACATTCGCAAGTGTTGCCAGGAATCAAAACCTAGAGGGTACTTCCCGTGAACACAGAATCTTGATATTTAATCTTTATTTAATAGAAACTTACGTCTTATTGCACAGATAAAGAAAAAATTGCAAAGAGCATAAATTTAATATTAAAACATAAAAATATTTGTACGGAACTCTTGGTTCGCGAATCCGACTCGCACTTGACCAATTTTTTTTAAATCTACGTATCAATTAAATTACCAAAATATAGCTTTTGAAAATTGCCCACGTCTATGTGACCCCCCCTGGCACTAAGGCTGGATCCGCCCTTGATCGTAATTATAGCATGAACTAACTGTTACTTCATCTACAAAAGGAAATTCATAGCGAGTAAGATAGCGAGGCTTATATGAGAGAACTCTTATAGCATACTAGATTTCCGCCCGCGGCTTCGCCCGCGTTTGCAAAGGAAAACCCGCATAGTTCCCGTTCCCGTGGGATTTCCGGGATAAAAACTATCCTATGTGTTAATCCAAGTTACCCTCTATATGTGTGCTAAATTTCATTGTAATCGGTTCAGTAGTTTTTACGTGAAAGAGTAACAAACATCCATACATCCATACATCCTTACAAACTTTCGCCTTTATAATATACAGGGTGTCCCACTTTCGGTATACTAAATTATTATTATTTATTCATTATTTTATAAAATACTAGCTTTCCGTCCGCGGCTTCAACCGCGTTTTCAAAGAAAAACCCGCATTATTCGCGTTCCCGGATAAAACCTATCCTATGTGTTAATCCAAATTACCCTCTATATGTGTGCTAAATTTCATTGTAATTGGTTCAGTAGTATTTGCGTGAAAGAGTACCTAACCAACCATCCTCACAAACTTTCGCATTTATAATATTAGTAGGACTAGCTTACTGGCCGTGTAGCCTTCGTCCGCGTAGTCAGAAGATAATCACCGCGGTTAAAAGTGTTCCTATAGCATTGCCTAGCCTCCTAACTATCTCCAGAAACAAAAATTATGCCATAAAAGCGTTCTGTTGTGACATCTGTGGTTGTGACAGAAAGAAAAACAAACAAACATATTTTCTCATTTTATAATAATTTTACTTATAGGAATGTAAATAATGTAGAAAACGTAGGTTTTCTGACCTACGTTTTCTACATTATTACGAAAATAGTTATTAAAAATGTTAAAATCAGCTTCTTTTCATTAGAATTTATACAAAAATTCACATGAAACACGAATTTTTATTTTAATATCACGACCACACGCTTTAAACCCAAAACAAATATGTATTGACAAACTTTTCGGTCCGTGAGCTGACTTTATCCGTCCTTTCAAAGATATTCAAAGAAACTTCACTATGGCAAAGGTAAACTTTCAGTTTTAATTCAGATTGCAGACTTGATTGTATTTATTCGGAAATAAAGCATAATATAAACAGGGATTAATCTCTCGAAGTGAAATCTCAGGTCAACTTATTTCTTTCAATTTAGTAAAAATGTTTAGTCCCAATCTTAATGCTTTAATTGCTATTTTGGAGTTTTCACTTTGACCTGTAAATCGTGTGCGTTATTGTGCCGTTTTTGAAGATCGAATGTAGTGTTAGTATCCTATCTATACACCGTTTTATTTACAAAACCATTGGATGCAGTAATTTAATGAGATTCGTCTGTAAGGTTTGAAAATGAAATATGTATAATGCTAGGTTCTGAGGAAACTTTCAGGTGACGTCACAAGTGTCTCGTTACCTTATCTCCCCTGAAGTCGACTTCGTAAAATACTTTTTATTGGGCATTACCGAGATAACACTCGCTGAATTCTGAGTAAGTTTCAACTTTCGCGATTGAGTTATTTTTTAAATTTATGCCGAAGTTGGACACTATTTTGGAAGCAATGAAATTTCGACAGTTTGAGTTCTGCAAGGAATTAAGCAGCTTTTGGAATGTCAGCACATAGTTTTGCACGCCTCATGAGCGAAGCGTTGAGGTGGGTACTACTGTCACTTCGCGCAAAACATCTGATTTTTCAAACTTAAAATGT
>CAJQZN010038784.1:40301-60222 GCA_907164685.1 Colias eurytheme | reverse complement strand
GAAAAATAAAAACTTTTTTTAATGTAATTTATTTAATAAATTTAATGTAATTTATTTAATAAATTTAATGTAATTTATTTAATAAAAATTGAATAAAATTATTTTGTCCATGTATAACTTTAGTAGATACTAGATAGGTGATAAAATAATTTTTACAATATTATAAAATAATATCAAAAACCGGAATTTATATTAAAATAAAAATTAAAACATGACTGCTAATAATAATTTATGTAGCCTACGTCACTACCACCACAGCTACCTTCATAATTCAGATGATTGCAATGACACCTCACAAGTCACAACTCAAAATCGATCCAACAGTTTATACTGCAGGGCGTGTCATAGAAATATTATACATACATACCTACACTCGAAAAACATAACCCTCATTCTTCCGTAGTCGGGCAAAAATTTGGGAAATTTTTCATTATCTGGTAACATAACACGCACACAGAAGCACCGTGTACGTACAGTGCAACGGCGAAATGACAGCACACATAGCTTTATGGAAATGACGATAAATTATTCGGTTTAGTTCGGCAACGCTCCATCTGTCTTTTATTTTGTAATCTAAGGCAATATTGTATTACAATAATTTATTTATGAGAACCTTATACAAGGCAATTATATTCCAATTATTACCTGGTAACAATATTTTTAAGGGCGTAATAATCATTTAATAGACATAAATTATAATTTAAAGCCTTATAGGGTAATCAATAAGTGCAGGAAATTATAAATTACTTACTTGCCATGTTCCAAGCCCAAGAATGGGACAATCATAACCATTTTCCAATTTAACTAAGGGCACTTTATCTGCCATTATTATAACCGCTTAATGTAATGAATAAATAATTCAATTAAGCCGGCGCGTAACACTACCAGCCGTTCGAATAATAACTATATTATAATAAAAGATCGAATTGAAAACACTGGCCGCCGTTCACTTTCATGCAAATATTTTTTTTTTAATTTTGACAAGCCAATGTCTTAAAACGTTTGACAGATATATGACAGCCTGTGTTTAGGCGATTAACACACGGCACCGCGCACCGCGGCGGTTGGCAGTAAATCCCTACGAGGAACGGACCGTTCGACCGCGCGGTTGGGCGGTGTATGTGTGCAGTGTGTTTGGTATCAACGGATTTAATAGAAGCCAACTTGAGAACCGCTTCAACGCCAACCGCGGCGGCACGCGGCACCGTGTGTTAATCGCCTTAGTGTTACCAAATGGCAAATACCACCTCACTACTGTGTTACTTGCAATTGGTAACATTTCTAAATTTATTAAAATAATGTTAAAATATAACTTAAAAACAAAAAGTAATACTTGTAGAATGTAGAATCAATACGTGTAAAATATTTGTGATAACTGGTGTTAAATGTTTCTATTTGATATAATATAATATAGTTCAACTTTTAAACGTTCATAATTTTTAACTATTAATCTGTATTCGACACTTGTTCAACAAGATTTTTTTGGAAACTGCAATTCCCTTGACTAAAATCTCGGACTAAAAACCTAACTGATAAAGCTATAGTTTGCTTGAACTTTGAACGCGGTTAAAATCTCAGGACTTTTGAATACGTAGGTGATCCCCGAGTGCTGTAGTCGATGCATATTGATGCATATCTGCAATAGCACTCTAGAGTCTAGACAGCTTAACAGCTAGATTAATATTATTACAACCATTACAACAATTATATTCAATTATCAAGGGTTATTAAATGATAATGCATTATTTAATCATCTCAAGGAGGCATTCAACAACTGATTCAAGCAAAGACACAGATAAATGATAACATAACACTATATTACAATTATTATTATATTACAAGTAAAGAACAATAAATTCGAGCGATTAGCGAATAAGCGCACAGTCGAGCCTTTTTTTAGTATGAGTCAAATCCGAGTCGCAGTCGTGATACTAAAGGTACCGTACAACT
Source organism: Colias eurytheme (assembly GCA_907164685.1). NCBI lineage: Eukaryota > Metazoa > Arthropoda > Insecta > Lepidoptera > Pieridae > Colias > Colias eurytheme. The sequence continues at coordinate 58,272 of CAJQZN010038784.1, read as the reverse complement.
TCGCTAGAGTAACTCTAATAACTAAAATTGCTGAAAATACATATTTATGCAATGTGCGGAAGTTTTTTCGTTGAGTATGTACCTACGTAAATCGAAAAAGAAATAAATACATACTTATATGAATTCGATAAGAAAGTTCAAATCACATACGTGTTTGGTTAATTGATTGTCCATAAAAAAAGTACAACATAGAAACAAAAGATAAATTAATAACAATTATGATAATACCTAATTGTTATTTTTTTATTTTCGTTACTTCACGCATGTACGATGAACCGTTAAAGGTAATAAATTTGCCATAGATAAGTTATCACAAGTCAATGGGGTTATGGCAGATCTTATCTAGAGAAGCTGTAAAATTTTAACTGAATTTTTCCTATAGTAATTTAAAGTTGGGAGTAAAATAACATAAAATATTGAACTTAAGAAAAAGGTAATTAAAAAAATCCTACAACCTGTGTACCTCCTGAATAATTTGAATATAACGAACTTCGCCTTTAACCTATTAACTATTTACGAAATAGGCACATTTGACATTACAACAGTTTCGTTTATGCGGGTAAATTGAGTGTATATTTTCTAAGGTTTAATTGTAATGCCGTACGTGAATAGTGCTACTTTGTTATTTAAATCCAAGTAAATAATCTTGAACTTGACATTAAAAACCTTTAGCGATGAGCTCTGAGCCAGTCCTTTAGATTACAAAACCTTTAGATTTAAATTATGTACCTGTGGTATGTACAGGGTCCACCAATAAAGTCTTATATAGGCGCCAACGATAATTTACAAGTAATAATAATTAATAATAACTAACTACCTACTTTTCATATTATGTAGTAGGTACTAGGTGACCTTCGTTGCTCATGACCTAGGTCCGCCGACAAATTAGTTGGATAAATTTGGAACGATATAATATAATAATTTTGACAAATAATATTCCACAAAATGAAATTAAAAGTACCTATGCTACAATAATTGAAATGGATTTTTACAGTTATTGGGGGCCTTTTGAATAGTTTTCAAGGCAACCAATCGATGACAAAAAAACGGAAATAAACTGTGGTAGTATATTTTTTGTTCGAGAGGAAATAATTAGATACCTACATATTATGTTTCATGGTTAACATAATATTATATTATTTCGATAAATTGTACATTTGACTACAGAAATAACTTTAAAAATGAAAAAGCCTTGAAATAACTTTAAACCTCATCTGTCAAAACATCTATAATTCATGTTGTTACTCTAACAAATACTACGGATACTTACCTATTTCTGGACATTACTTTTTTTTAGACAACAAAATAAAAAAAAAAACTTACCTTCCATGTTCCCAATCCCATGATAGGGATTGTTTTTCCATTATTAAAAGTAATAACAGGAATTTTTGGCGCCATTTTCACACGTCAGTCTGCGGCGCGTTTGACAGGAGAAATAACTTCAATCTTCAATCGTGTTTTTTATCAATTGAAATTATCTTTATTATTTATTCGGGTTATCTCAGTTTTATTTGATGGGCTGTTTTATTATGTAAGATATTTTTATTTACTTATCGATTTCACGGCTGGGATGTTATAACTAGGGATGGGGAAATAATATTTTTTTTAATTTAACGATTTTGTTTTTAATCAATTTGTAAAAAAAATGTTTTATTACTATTATAAGCCTGCCGTGTTAGAAATAATTTGATAATAGTTTTAGATTAATTTAAGATTATTATCTTATGCAGCAAATTTCACTTCCTACCCCTAACATATCGCCGGGAGATTTCTGATATTTTATTACTTTTAGGCATTACATCCAATAAAATAGACTGCCCAGAACTACTAGCCAAAATTTCTTTATACACACCCTCAATTTTATCTCGTAAATATAATCCTATCTTTACTTCCGCAGTCAGCACTAACTATCGTCAAAACTCGTTTATTCTACGCGTAAGCAATAATTTTAACAAGCTATCAAAACAGTTCGATTTTGACTTATTCTGCAGCAGTTCTTACTCCGTTAAGCGTCAGTTAGCTAATGAGTTCTTCCGTCAGTTTGGTGGTCAAGTTGATATGTAATTTGATTAGTGTTACAATAGCATTGGTTTTAACTTTTAAGCATTTGATTCGTGTACGTAATCGCTCACATTTGTAATTGTTATATATTAACATTATTCTAGCCGTGAGAATCTGTAAATGGCTTATTTTAAGTATTATATTATGTGACTATCTTTAAGGATACAGCTGTAGATTCTCCTAAAATATAAATAAATAAATATAAATAAATAAATTAATTAATATTAAATTATATTTAGGAAGTACTTAGGTAATAAGACAAAAATTGAAATCTGTTATTTTCTAATTCTATTTATTCTGTCTTGCAAAAAAAGTTAAGCAAAATGTCGGCTAAAAATTAGTCTTACTAGGTTTTAATACTAACACATGGATCTGCTGCTAAAAGGCTGGTTCGTATGAAGAGAAAACTTAGACATACCACGGGCGAAACCGGGCGGACCGCTCGTATAGAATAAAACAAAATCATAGAGAAAAAAATAATTTAATTGGAATAAAAAAATCTCTAATAAATACTTTATGAGCTTCATACATCTATGTGTTACGTGCATATATTAGTACTATTGATTTTAATTATTTCATTTTAACAATATTGCCAGATTAAAAAATGTATTCATTCTAATTTTTTTTTAACAAAAAATTGCCAGTTAAAAATACATGCACGTACATTATTCGAACTTAACTAAAAAATTGGTCTTTATGCAAAGAAAAGTGTATAGCTGCTTATTTAATTAATAACAGAGACAATTTATAATTGTAGACTAAAAATTAAGCAGAAGAACCACAGATTAGCAAACAACTGATAAGCTTGGTTTTAGATTAACATACTTCCCGTGATCTCATCTCAGTATGAAAAATTTAAATAATACATACATTATATTTTATCTGTAACAATATATAAATAGTTTTTATGCTTTTTTTATGAAAAATTGACATACAAATGTCTATGATACATGTTTTCTTAAGTTGTCTCTGCCTGTGAAATAACAACCTGGCGATATGGTAACATTTATAAATTACGTCACAGTTCAAAACATTTTTATGCTTAAATTTGTCTTTTTCACTCTTAGCTAATCTTGTATATAATAAAAATGTATCGCCAAACGTATTTCTAACCTCAAATCTCGAGAAAGGCTGAACCAATTTCGTTAATTCTAATATTCCTTGAAGTACAAGGATGGTTCTTATAGAGAAAACGTAAACATGTACCACGGTCGAAGCCGGGGCGGACCGTTAGTATTTTATATTTTTTTATTTTATTTATTTTAAACTGTAACGTAATTAATAATGTTGATTAACTTCCGATTATTAAGCTATTATTCGTGTTATCATAATTAGTATAACTAGTAAGCAACGCCGCAGTCAATACCAAGTGACTTGGGGCCCGTTTATACGACGTCGTTACGACCTTTTTTATCGTTGACGATATTTTTTACATATTGTACATTCGATTGAACTTTCCGTCGGCTACATGTTTAAAATAACGTTGAATTAACTTGGATGATGATGATTTTTTATAGAATTATAGAAGGAATATTATTAGACATTGACTACTAAAACATACTTTAATCATACTCCACGATATCATATGCATACAGTCAAAACAAACATCCATAACACACTATTTTTCATTTATTTGTGATTGAAACACTAGTAATATTAAGCCAAATTATGTTATCATTGAAATATGCTGGTAAATTATTTATTTTGTGTACTTTGACGATTAAAAAGTGTTTCTAAACGAATTATAGTTGAATAAATAAATATTTGAGCTATGCTATCTATTCTTGCTATATCTGACTTTACCTCACGCTATATTCTTAAGGTGTGACAGAGAAAAACGATTGTATGAATAAGTGTTTGCAGCTTCCTATCGTAAAAATAGCACCTCAATATAAGGCATGTCAAATGAAAAAATATTAACAATACAAAATAAATACAATATTAATATGTAAAATGAAGTGGTAAAAATGTGAACGTAATGTAATATTTTTGTTTTTTGAAAATCTTTCATCAATGGAAAGATTTATTATCAGTGCGTAGAAGAAGCTATTATTTAAAAAATAGACTTAGCTAGTAAAAAAATCCTAAAATGCCAGTCTCCATGAATAATTACAAAACATTTCATAATTGAAACTACAACAATCTCACGATTCACTCAAAAGATCGTCACGACACACCGTGTCGTATAAACGGGCGTTAAATTCATAGCGAACAATTTAAATACATTAAAATAAATTAGAATGTCTTGCGATGCACAGCTCTGTGGCCCTCTTCATCGTACTCTCGTTTCGAGACCCACATCTTTCGGAACGTATCTAATGACGCGAGAATCGAACCCCCGATCCACGTTGAGTATAGACGCTCTTGCGGTGCTGAGATCTGGAAAGAAAACATTAAAATAATATGAAAAGTCGAATATTGTGAGAAATTCAGCTTTTTTTAAAGCCCGTTTAAAATTCATCAAAATTTTACACAAATGACAAATAATATCCATAGATACCAGACGCCTTATTTCCATCGTCCGATGATCATACCAGACACTGTTTCACATTCGTCGAAATCTAACCCTAATTTTCAAATTCTTAGCTGAGAGACGTTTTATCTCTCTTCTACATTAATTAGAATATTACCCTAATATTCTTATCCTTAGATGCCAGACGACTTATCCCCTTTATCGACGACTTCAAACATACATCCTACATCATATTAAACAATTACCCTAATCTTCATACATTAGGCGCCAGACGCCTCATCTCCTCTACCAGACACTCCATATTTAGTTACTTATTGTATTCTACATCAAATTAATCAGAATCTCACCCTAATCTTCATATCCATAATAGCCAGACGCCTCAACCCCACCATCAGACTTATTACCAGACCTTTAAGTTCAAATAAATCATAATCATACCCTTATTTTCATATCCTTAGGTGCCAGACGCCTGATCTCCGCCAGTAGACGGTCCCCAAACCCGCGGAACAGCGTCGAACCGCCGCTCAGCACTATGTTCTGGTAGAGAACTTTGCGTAGATCCATGTCAGACTTTTGTATAGCGAACATTAGGACTTCGTGGAGACCTGCAATATTTATTTAATTTTAAATTTTATTATAAAGTAAAAATAAAACTGTGCTAAGTATAGACAAATTCAAAAAATGCCTAGCCCTAAAGGGTTATTCTTATTTTTAAATCAATAAATTATATATTTATTTAATAAATTTATTGCTATTTACTAAATATTTGCATAATTTGCACAAAAGGCAGCGTTATTGCTGAACAGCAATCTCTACCAGGCAATCTGGCTGGAAAGGAAATGCAAGAAGATTATGTGATAGTGCAAAAATGCAACAGAAAAATATTTTCTTTTATTCAATCCGCTTCAAAAAGGTTTTGCAACAGTATTAACATGGAATATGAATATGAGTAAAAAACGAAGCCTATTACAGTATTAAGGAATATATGGACGATAAAAACCCATGGAGGGTTGTCGCGTAAAAACCACAGGACAGTTCTTTGGCATATTATTATAATATACTAGCGGTCCGCCCCGGCTTCGCCCGTGGTACATATTTACGTTTTCTCTACATAAAAACCGTCCTCGTACTTCAAGGAATATAATAAAAAAAGAATTATCGAAATCGGTTCAGCCGTTCCCGAGTTATGCGCTTACCAACACATTTTGCGATTCATTTTTATATATAAGATGATGTTACATATGTATTTTGTAAAATTAAATTGTAAAACTGACATGATTTAAAAGAACAACTACGGAGTTTTTTGTCGGTTCTTCTCTGTAGATACTGCTTTCTGAATCGGTGGTAAATGTTAAAAATATGTAATGACGTTTCAAAAGTGCTTCTCGAAGAAGTCTAATTGAATAAATAAATGTTTGAGTTTGAGTTTAATTTCTTTGTATGTACATATTACAATATTCAAAATCACCTTTTAAAATTATTTGATTAAATATAAGCTGTAAATTTTAAGTGTAAGTTATCTGTGTAAATGTAAGTGAATCAGTTGTAAGTGTAAGTGACGGTTGAATTATAATCATACCTTCACATTCTTCACCAATGAGGTCTGGTCGGAATAAAACTTCTGGCGCACGGAACCTCGCTGGTCCAATCTGTGTATAGGAATAAAATATAATTATTTAGAAGTAGTTTTAAAAAATTGCTAGTAAAAATTGATACAATACGATTATTTCTTTTATTTTAAACATTTTCGACATTAATTGTCATTAATCTTGAATACTTTATATAGTAATACAATTCCAAAAAAAAATCTAAAGCTATTTTTATTCTCTTTTTTCTCCACACACTTGAAAAAACACTGTCTCTAACAACACAGTTGTATTCCTTATGGCACATACAGATAAACAGACAAAAATTCTAAGTTAGCTTCGATATCAATTGAAAATCACGCCCTAAGTATTCTTTAAAAATATTCTATGTATAGTTTTTGACTTTCCTACGATTTTATTATACTAGCTTTCCGCCCGCGTTTTTAAACAAAAACCCGCATAGTTCCCGTTCCCGTGGGATTTCCGGGATAAAACCTATCCTACGTGTTAATCCAAGTTACCCTCTATATGTGTGCTAAATTTCATTGTAATCGGTTCAGTAGTATTTGCGTGAAAGAGTAACAAACATACTCATACATCTATCCTCACACAATTTCGCATTTATAATATTAGTACGAAGTAGGTTAGGATGCATCGATATTCTCAATAAGTATTATAATAGTGCGTGTACTAGTGTACATACGTAAGAAGTGAAACTTCTTGATGACCTTATTTTTCAAAAAATAATTTACTATAATATGCAACTTTACAGAAATACGTCGAATCACGCGTGGTAGGGATAAGAAAAAGATGGCGCGTAACGAAAAAATGTTACACTAAATTTTTTTCCAATCCCGATAAAGAAGTTTCACTTCAATAAATATATCTACCTCCAACTGAGTCCCATCAGGCAGTGTATAATGTGCTCGTTCAGAATCCAGGGTTTCCTCTTTGAGGGGGTTCGGAGACAGGTAGCATGCTCTTTCCTTGATCGCTTTCACTATTTCTAATTCTGCTGATGTACGGAGGTTCACACCCTCTTTGCGGAGGAGCAGCCTGTAAGAGAGGTTTTTTATGAGCTTTTTAGCATATGTAATATATATATATATATATGTTTCACCTGTATGTTTGTATGTAATTGATTCCTTTGGAATCGTATTTTGACCCATTTTAAACGGACAAATTTGAACAAAGACCCGATTGGAACAAAGTTCCTTTCATTTTGAAATAAGTATTATAGGAGGTCTTATTACATAAATTAACAATATTTAGGAGTTAAATGATAAATGAAATAAGTGAAGGAATGCTAATACATTTGTCGCGAGGATTTGCCTAGCCCGCTTAGCCAGGGTACCGCGCGATAAGAATATTTTATATAAGGAACTACATTACAAAATTTTCTTAACGGATTTTATTTTTTTATAATATTGATCTTCACAAAAAGCACTTTACTGCAATACAATACTATAAAAATACAATATCTACAAGAAAAACGCGTTTTAAATCCACTAGCCTTTAATTTCGAACATCTAATCAAGTCTATTTTTTTTATTTATCCAGTTAATGTATAAAATAAATAAATTTGAATACTTTACTCACCTCAAATACCTAGTGACGTCACGTCCTGCTACATCCACCCGCATTATACTGTGAGGCATAGCGAACCCTTCGTAAATCGGAACAGAGTGGGTAACCCCGTCACCTGAGTCTAAAACCACACCTGTAGTACGGCCTGTCGCGTATCTGTGGAACAAATCTATAGATATAAAACTCAAAGGTGACTGATATAGTGATCTATCAACGCACAGCCCAAACCACTGGACGTATCGGGCTGAAATTTGGCATGCAGGTAGATGTTAGGACATAGGCATTCGCTGAGAAAGGATTTCCCGAAATTCTTGCGGGAACAGGGAAAAACGGGATGCACGTACAAAGTCGTGGGCGGAAGCTAGTACATATATCTATATAATCTACTAGCTGCGCTCCACTGTTTTACCCGAAGTGCTTTGCTCCTTTTGGTCTTAGCGTGATGATATATAGCCTATAACCTTCCTCGATAAATGGGCTATCTAACACTGAAAGAATTTTTCAAATCAAACCAGTAATTCCTGAGATTAGTGTGTTCAAACAAACAAAGTCTGCAGCTTTATATTAGTAAATTAATAAATCTATAACATATTTCTTACTAGATTTCCGACCGCATTTTCAAAGAAAATCCCGCATAGTTATCTTATTTTGAGTCGGCACCTACCTACATACCAAATTTCATTGTAATCGGTTCAGTAGTAAAAGAGTAACAAATATCCATCCATACTTACAAACTTTCGCTTTTATAATACCTACCTAAGATTATAACTATTATTTTGTAGTTTGTTTTTGTGAACATAATATACATTTAGAAATTAAAGATTTAAACGGATTTTAAAAGTGATTTATTCATTATTATTATTTCGAACGACATCGAAGTTTCACACATATCCAGTGACCGCGGTCTTTCTATTTCATTATTTTTGTATGTATGGATAATATCCACATGTAATCTGCCCTACGCCTATCCTTTATTAATTAATAATTTATTTTCGTACAACCGGTTGTCTGGATGAAATTGCTATACCTAACCTGTATCCTAGGTTAAGTCACAATTTGTAATTTATCTAGAGTCTAGAGAGAAATACAAAATAACTTATAAAAAAGCTATTAATAACTAAAAACACTCACAAACTAAGCACAGCCTGCATCGACAGGAACAACGCTGGCACATTGAACGTCTCAAAGAAAACCTCCGCGGCCTTCTCTCTATTCCTGCGCGGGTTTAGCGGAGCCTCCGTGAGTAGGACCGGGTGCTCCTCCGAGAATGTTGATAGTTGGTCCTGGAATAAATGAAAACACAAATAAAATTAAAATATTAACTAGCGATTATAAAATATTAAATAGCTATTTATTAGCGAATGCAAATGGACAGTGTACATTAGAGTGAAAGTGGAAACTGAAATGGCTTGGCTTTTGTATGAAAACTTAACGAAACCCTTATCTATTTCAGTACAAAAATTGACCGAAATCGCGTAGACTTTGTAAGATAAATTCATTCCAATATTACAGCAACAAATACTATTCTTGCTACAACAACAAATGCTATTCATTCTTTGAGTACGATATATTTTATCGATGGCCAGATTCAATATTTGGATAGTAACATGGAAATTGTTATTTTAATAGGTATATAAAATAGGTAATTAAATTACGAATCTATTTGAGCCAAGTTTTTTACTGAGATAGATTAGGTTTTGTCGAGTAATATGCATACACAAAAGCTCATCTATTAGTGTCAGACTTGAGAATCGTGACTCAATTTTTTTTTGGAAATTCGCTGCACGTGTCAGAAGTGAATCTGACTAAAACAGTGAAAAAAAAGGCAAGATTCAAAGATGACGGCATTGCCATAAGTCGACCTTTAAATTTTACTCTCAACGCCTAAATAAGTTTCACTTCCAAAACCGTTATCCATAAAATTCAAATTCATAAGTAATAAAGCTCACCTTGCTATAAATATAATTCCACACGCGTTCCATATCGTTCCAATCTGTGACGATACCATGTTCCATGGGGTACTTGATGCTGAGCAGGCCTCTGTGCTCTTCCGCCCGTGGCCCCACAAATAGTTCGCCCTCTAGGGCTCCGGCCATCACACGAATGTGTTTGGGACGGCCGATACTAGAAAAAAAAAATAATAAAAATTTGATTTTTTTTCCGTGTTAGATAGCCCATATATCGAGAGAGGCATATATCATCACACTAAGACCAACAGGAGCAGAGCAATGCGGGTGAAACCGCGGAGCACAGCTAGTTATAGAAGCATACTATTAGTGAAAGCCATACATATTGACCCAGTAGTTATGGAGTTTCATAACACATAAAAAAATCGTCTAATATTGCAGATACAGTGGGTTGACTTTAGAAACGTGCGGCACGAATTTCGGCGCGATTTTAATTTTTATCGATCGATAATGATGCCCCGAAACATACATTAGCGGCTTTTCGTGCGGAAACGTGTAATTACAGAGAAATCTTTTTTTTAATTTTTGAGATTATGTTCAAAATTGTTTGAGTTACATTGACAAAACTACAAGAATTGTGTTTGAAAGAGATAACAAATGTCTTAATGTACATATTAAAAACCATAGTTCATTCAAAAGCATGTTGCTGAGGCTTAGTGCTGAGGGGACAACAATTCATACGGGTTATTGGCGAGCATATGATTGTTTGGGGCAATATGGGTATGTTCATAAAAAAGTTAATCACTCAGACCCAGACAACCCATTTGTTGCCTCTGACCCATTTGAGTCTCAGTGGCATGTTGTAAAAAGATTTTTTAAAAAAGATAACTATAACCGCCCAGCAAACTTCGGTGATAATATTATAGAATATGTGGAGACGATGGGTGGAAAAAAATAAAATGGATCCATTCATTGCCATTGTAAATTGTATCAAAGATGTATACAAGATTTGAAAAATAATTATTTAAAAAAAATGTTTTTATTGTATGTATATTGCACACAAATTGTTAATCACAAAACCGAATCTGTCCACCCCGATTCCACGTGGTACTTGTCTGTCATACACTAGAGTGTATTAAAAAAGTCGGAGGCGCGGAGGAGCGTGGCGCTCGCGTGTGCTGAGGAGCAGGCAGAGTCAAGCGAGCCGGAGTGGCTGAGGCTGGTCGCCAAAGGCGACCAAAAAGCCGAAGCTACGAAGGCGAGTGAAGACTCCTGCCTGCAACGAGGTACACGGGGGCAAGCGCCACGTTCTGCAGCGCCGGAGCAGTCAAGAAAGCCCATAATCTTCATTATATTTCTAACTACATCACTTCATAGTATAAAACAAAGTCACTTTCTCTATCCCTATGTCCCTTTGTATGCTTAAATCTTTCAAACTACGCAACGGATTTTGATGCGGTTTTTTTTAATAGATAGAGTGATTCAAGAGGAAGGTTTTAGTATATAATTTATTAGGTTTAAGTCAAAGCGGGCGAAGCCGCGGGCGGTAAGCTAGTATAAATATAATCTCAAAAAAAATTAAAAAAAAAATAGAAGGGGGGTTTCCTCACCCCCCCACTTTATAGGGGGTCTCCCCTCACCTCCCCCCTCCCTTTCCCTCCCCTCCCCCCCCTTAATTCGTGCCGCAAATTTCTAAAGAAATACCGATACAGTAATATATAAGTGCTTATAAACTTACTAATTTGGGAATCTGCATTTTGGTATTTGATCGCCAGCGAATCCTGCTTTTATAACTCCGGAACCCTGAAATTAATATTCAATTCGTAACTCCTAGACGATTTCTGTTATGAGTTATGACTCATCTTTGTTAAGAATTCAGAAATGTATTATAAAAATAGAAGTCCCTGTTTAGAAGAAGTCTTAATAAGAAAGAGATAATTTTTATATATTGTACAACAAAAAACACTGCCTAAAAGTATACTTCTGAGGTGTGCCAAATACGGCATAAAAATAATAAATAAAACGGTTACTTTACATTATCTATAACGACTGGTTGGTTAACTATAACATCGTTTAACTCCATTTTCACTGTTAAGACAAATAAATATTATTATTATTGGTAAATTTTAATAGAAGCCGAAAATTTTTAATCACACATTCATTCGGTGTATTGAAAAATGACATCACAATTGACGTATTGCCATTTTGAATAAATTAACCAATTTGTCAAACTTTGCCATATTGAAAATATATTCAATATTAATTGTTTTCAAATGCTCAAAAATTTTTGCAGTATTCATGGAACTATAGTCATACTGGAACCCAAACTCCTAAGAATAAATAAAAAACTGATAGAATGACCGCAAGTAACCCCTGTTTACCCCATAGGGTAGCCAGCGTGATTGTAAATTTTTCCCCTATTGACGTGCATTAAAAAATCGACTGTCAGTAATAATAGTCTATATGACATAAATCATTAATAAAATCCGCTAAAAAAATGAAATTTAAACGAGATTCATGCAGGTTTGCTTTTCCATTGAAATAACAAAGGTTTACAACTTTTAAAATGGACTGCTTATCGAACACGCTCATAATTTTTTTCCCATATTTTGAATTATGTTATGAAAATCGTTGCGCGGCAGCCCCAATTCTAGGTGTCAAATAATGTTTACTGCAAAATGGCGGATGTTTATGTTCATTTCGTGAGTTTGTTCTTGTATTTTGGAATTATTCTGAGCCAAAATTAATAGAAATGGTTGTAAATATATTGTGCGCGGTTGCAAAAGTGAATGGCATCCAGGATGTGATATTATATTTCATTCGTAAGTACAAAAAACCATGCATAAACTACGCTTCATGTAAAATTGTAGTTTAGTAATATTTCTACTTTAATTGTTGTTAAATCTGGAATAATAGATCGAAGTTGTGATTATAATGTTAATTTTGATTAGGTTTTTTCCATTTAACATCGTTATTTGCTTATTATTAAATGTTTCATGATTGTAATAAATATTAGACTAGGGTGTCCATACTTTATAAAATTGTGTACATATATTTCGGTATGGTATTTTATATGAGGAGAAGTCTTTCTCCACTTGAGTTAGTTCAATTGGCGTGAAAGTTAATGGTATAAAAACGTTGTTTACTACTTTTATATAATGATATATTGTAAAATCAAAAACTCAAAGTACATACATATATGGTACCTACTGAAATAGAAGCACAAGACAACAGCACAAATTTTGTGTTATCTGTATCTAAATGACATTTTTTTTTTATATTTTGCAAATAATCTTCTTTTCTCTTTACAGGTTTCCGTCCAATCTAGCGGAACGTAATACATGGCTAAATATAGTAGAATTAAAAATATCCTGTTTTGAAAAAGTGAAGATATGCAACATTCATTTTAAACCCGCACTTGGCCAGTGTGGTGGATGTGGCTGTAACCTCATAGGAGGCCATGTCCCAGCAGTGGGAACGTAATATATACGTTACGGGAAATAAAATGTATGGGAGGGTTTAAAGTTACATTTTTAGATATTTCTTGTTATATTTAAAAAAAGTTATTATTGTTATTTTACTCATTAGGTAAAGTATCATATCAGTATCATATCGATATCAGTTTAAAGTTTTTTGATACCTGCAATAGTTACGGAATAATCACCTGTGCACACTTAACGATTACACCCTGAATATATTATATTTTGTTTTTTATTGTATGATAGGGAAGCGCTAGACCACGATCTCATATTTCAAGTACTCTTAAAACTATTTAAATACTTAAGGGTATGGAATGATAAAAATATTTTCAGTGAACCGATTTCGTTACTTTTTATTGTTATTATCTTATAATTTGCAAATTTGTAAAGGCAGTTGGCATTGTAATTATAAATAAATATTATAAAAACACATTGATATTTTACTTCATTAATTCCTCAAATGACTGGACGTAACGCCAAATTATACAGCAAAATGTTGTCATAATTTATAGCGGTCCTGTGTTCTGAAGATGCAAGACGGAAGACGCAAACATGAAAAAACGCTGAAAGGAACATAACAATTTTCCAATGTTAAATACTTGAACATCTATTTTTTATCTATTTGCAAAAATTCTATAGTAACTATATTAGAATAATAAATGCAATTACGTAATTTATTTCCGCCGTAAATCATCAACCATCAATCAATCAATAAATATAAAACTCTCCCGTTACTTAGTGACTGACAGACAACGCACAGCCTAAAATCACTGGACCTAAAGACATGAAATTTGGCACACTCTGTATATCTAGAGTATCCTAAAGGTGCACTTAGAAAGGCTATTCCGAAATCCCCACGGGATAAATGGGATTTTATGTTTTATGACTTCAACGAGGACGAAGTCGCGGGCAAAATCTAGTATTATAGTAAAATTTTAATACGAATAAAATTGATGTATCCGTTATTTTTTTCCTTAATATCCTGAATTTTTTACATTTATACTCACCCCACGGAAATATAGACATACTATATATATTATGACTCACCGTAACTAGAAAGAGACGGAGGGGAAACGATAAGATTCAAGGTCAAATTTTTTGACTTTACTTTTTCTTAGGGAGTGTGGGTTCCATACGTAGTATATATAGTTCCATGGCAGTATTATTATTATTATTTTATGCCATTAACTTATTTATATAGCTAATAAGCCTCAAAGAGTTATTTTATATTATCATTATTCTTTTAGAAATAACAAAATATTGTAATCTGGCAAAACCTTAAAAAAAAGAATACTGTCAAAGTTTGTCTTTCTTCAGCTTGTGTTTATAAAAATATTTACATTATTTTACGCTTTTTTTGAATGAAATATGAAATAAATCAAAGGTGTAACTATGTCTCAATTATTACAAATTGTATTTCTACTAGCTACGATAACTGTTGCTCATAATTCTGAAGATTTCTGTAGTACTGAAGACAAATCTTGTGGTCATGATATTTCCGATGATAAATACATATTTTACGACGTGAATCCCCCTGAAGGGTTCAATTTGAGACGCGATGTTTACATGAGATTCGCAATAATGTTAGCAGAAGCAAATAAAATCAACAAAAAGGATAATTGGAAACTAGTTTTGCCACCTTGGAAGAATTTGTATCATTGGAGAACTCAGTCTTCAACAAGCCCTCCTCTGCCTTGGAGTCACTTTTTTGACATTAATTCTCTCAAATCCTTCGCCCCAGTCGTCGAATTACACGAAGTATTTTATAAAACAAAAGGAAAAATATTAAAAATCGATCGTGTTTACGTTTTACAGAATTTTGTTGATGCTTTTGAAAACGGTGTTTTTACTGATAAATGGGAGATAAGCAGTGGGTGTACATATGATGGATTTTGGGGCTATAGCAATGTGACAGCAAACGAGATCGAATGCGTGAATTTTCAGGGCAAAATATCGAAATTATGGGAGTTAATTTCTTTACACCCATCAGACAGATTTGTCATGTTCGCACACGGTGAAATACCGCTACATGATACGTATGGAACGAAAAGGTTCTGGGATTGTAGACGAAGCATGAAATTTAACGACAACCTCATTACAAGGGCCGAAGAATTCATTTCAAAGTACTTGAACTGCGATACAAAATTGTGTAACAATTACGCTAGCGTTCACTGGAGACGGCAGGACTTCGCGCGATACCGTAAAAACGACGTCCCATCTATCAAGGGAACAGCTAAACAGATAGACAAGCAAATAAAACACTTCAATTCATACATAAATAGAGTATTTATAGCTACAGACGCAGATATGACATCATTACGGCAGTTAGAACTTGAATTGACGCAGTTAGGATATCATATACACTATTATGTGCCTACTAAAGCTGATTTAGACAAATACAAAGACGGTGGAGTCGCTATAATTGATCAAATCATTTGTTCACACGCAGCATACTTCATAGGAACGCATGAAAGTACCTTCACATTTAGAATACAGGAGGAGAGAGAGATTCTAGGACATGGAAGTAGAACAACTTTTAATAGATTGTGCCCAGATAAAGGGCAGTGTGAGAAACCTTCTAAATGGACTATTGTTCATTGATAGGTGTTTTTAATTTTAATTTAAGCTATGTACAATACTCATGTGCCATGTATTCAACCAAAGTTTTGTTTTAAGAAAATAAAGATTTTTTTTGACTATTTGAATTCTTATTATAATTTATATTCAACTAGCGGTCCGCCCCGGTTTCGCCCGTGGTACATATTTCGCAATAAAAGGTAGCCTATGTTCTTTCTCAGGGTCTAAAGATTATCTGTGCCAAATTTCATCAAAATCGGTCCAGTAGTTTATGCGTGAAAACCATACATACATAATTACTAACCTTTCCTCTTTATAATATTTGTATATAGATGTTATGTAATCTCTAGAGCTACTGTACCATGTTATGTTTTCTGTGTAACATCATACTATGTAGGCTATGTTTTATTTTGTTTTTAACCCAGATGAAGCTGATAAGAACGACTAGTTCATACAATAAATCACTGTTTTATTATAGTATTGGGTTCGATTTTAGCAATTCCTTCACCATTTGAAAGTACTAAGGCGTCATTTTTTAAGTGCTTCTATTATAACTTCTTAACCTGGATCAATCCGAGCTTAGACATAAATATTTAATATAGAAAAAATGGCACGCTTAAACACCTGTAAATTATTGTATTGTCGCTGATCTTTGATAAGTGTACAAAGAATCAAATCTGTCCGTTTAAAGTGGGACAAAATCGAGTCTAAAGGAATCAGTTATATGTATAGAAACACGTCTGTTACAAATAAACAGGTGAAGCAACATAAACATAAACATGTTATGTAATATGTCCTTCTTTTTCTTAGAGCACTACGAGACTAAAATGCTCTGAGTTCTTTTCATTCCATTTTGATCCGGTTTCTAGTACGAGAAATCGAAAGCCTGCAATGCGTCATTCGTGACTTCTGTCACTCATGTCATGTGCTCATGTTGCGGAATTTTGACAGAAAAATTGACAGTAAACCGTTGGTAAACGGAATTCGGAAATTGGATTATCGAAATTGGCAATAATCTTTTATCTTTGTTAGTTTCAAGTTTGTTATGATTATTACATTGTTTACACTTGCGGCTTACGATTTAAAACTTACAAGTTGCTTCTTATAACTGTGTTAATCATTGTGATTTCCCTTAGTATACATTAAAATTTCAAATTCTAACCTATTGTGTAGAAACCACAGAATTTAACATGAAAAATTACAGAGTAAGTTCAAGATTAATTAATACATATTATCTACCTATATAAATATCCTAGTTTATGAATTTTAAGCCATACTAGCGGTAACGCGGTAACGATTAGTTGAAATGAGTTCTCAGATTATTTTTCGTGTTGTTTTATTCACAAATGTGTATGTTTTTTGTTTAAGGATAATTATAGGACCACTCAGATGAACCCAATGATGTTTAGAAATTATTTCTACAATAAGAAGAACCGGAACAATGTCACATCAGGTATTTTTTTATTTATGTATTTATTTATGTATTTATTAATGTTTTTATCGTCCATTAACGGTCTCTCCCGCCATTCCTTGATTAGTATCGGGTTATTAAAAAAAAATATAGTCTATGTTATCAAGGAAATAATGAACCATTTGAATAAAATCACATCTGTCTGTCAATCACTATGAAAAATTTAATTAAAATGATGATTTAATAACTAGTTGTCTTAACAACATTGAAATAATGAAATGTTTCATACAGTTGTAACTGTAATATCTTTCGTTACAAGCAAACCCTTGAACGTTGAGATTCACATAGTCAAAGTGAAGATGACTATGTAAACAGTGGTTTTCACATACATATTCTATAAAATTTTAGTTTTAAAGTTAATGTTTATAAATGTTAATTATTTAAAGTAAAATATAACTTCAAATCTATACTAGTACATATTATAAAGCTGAAGAGTTTGTTTGTTTGTTTGACGCGCTAATATCAGGAACTACTGGTCTGATTAAAAAAAATATATTTATGTGTTAAATAGCCTATATAGGCGACTATAGGTTATAGTATAGGCTATTTATCATCACACTAAGATCGACAGGAGCGGACCAATGCGGGTAAAACCGCGGGGCTCAGCTAGGCCTCTATATTTGTAACGCTAGTTTTATATTATCTGTGATAATTAATATTAAGTCCTATAGAATTGTAGGTCAATATTCAAAATTCAAATGCCTGGACAATAGTGTTTCATATAAAACTGAGTTGCATTGTAAGATAACAAGGTCTCTTTATTTCATGTTAAATTTATTATGTTATCAAATGTTCATACATTTTTGCAAACATACAAAGCTATATTCTAC
>CAJQZN010038784.1:0-35301 GCA_907164685.1 Colias eurytheme | reverse complement strand
TGCACTTACCACATTTAGATTTAAATTTTTCGATTGAAGCCTTCTGAATAATAAAATGAAATTTTCAGGGTAGCTATCTGATAGATAGAGCAAGTTTTTAAAAGTCAAACGGAAAACTTTTTTTATGTGATTTTATTTTTTTACGGGCCCTTGAAGTGGTGAACATACTGGGTAATTTTATCTTTCTTGCCATTTAATTCTTTTTTTTATTCCATTCAAAGATCTAACGATAGTAAATGTTACCATACTGAATTGACCTATCTTTCAGCTTAGCACACAAAAAAAATCAAGCATTTTCCGCAATCATTGACGTCAGCATGAGTGAAAATATCATCGTACTCGGCGATAGGTGAAAAATTGAAAAAAACGTCATAACTCCGAAAATACGAAAAATCGCATAACATACATGGGGGTTATTCGGATAGCCCTCTAGGTCCTCTACCTCCCAGCTTCCGTTCATCACTACTTTTTGGTACACCCTGTATGTAGTAATATTATACTTACTAGGTGAATCTGCATACATCAACAGCTGTTTATACAGATATCTTTGCAAGCAACGCCTGGCTGCAACCTGTAGTACAAAAAAGTATAAGCGCTTTAGCATATTTTGGAATAGTAGTAACAATAAATTAAATGTTTTCAAATAAGATTTTTCTGATCAAATTGTATGCAATATGGTTTACAAGCACAGATACAAACAATACAAACACAGATACATACAATACAAACAATACAAATACAGACAATACATTTATTTTTTTGACATATTTCACACACGGCACGATCTGATCCCATACTAAGCTTTTCGCTTGTGTTATGGAAACCCGATGGCTGATAAACATACATATATAATTTTAAATAAATACTTATATAGATAACTAGCGGTCCGCCCCGGCTTCGCCCGTGGTACATATTTACGTTTTGGCTACATAAAAACCATCCTCGTACTTCAAGGAATATATTAAAAAAAGAATTATCGAAATCGGTTCAGCCGTTCTCGAGTTATGCGCTTACCAACACATTTTGCGATTCATTTTTATATATAAGAAGATTAACACCCAGACACAGAGCAAACATCTATGTTCATACACAAATATTTATCCCGGGTGGGAATCGAACCCACGATTTCTGACTTGGAAGGCAGGGTCACTACCAACCAAGCTAAGCCGTCAGTCAAAAAATACAAATATAAGTGAAATCTATCTCACCTCAGCGTGACAATCATTTACTGCTCGGCCGGATACGGACATTTTATCACCGGACACACACTTCGTGCCGGTTGTCACTGCTATAATCTATAACAAATTAATATAAATAAAATACATTACTTATAAATGTAAGAAAACAATCTTAACATATAATATATAATACTATTATAAAGGCGAAAGTTTGTAAGGATGTATGGATGTATGGATGTATGGATGTTTGTTACTCTTTCACGTAAAAACTACTGAACCGATTACAATGAAATTTAGCACACATATAGAGGGTAACTTGGATTAACACATAGGATAGGTTTTATCCCGGAAATCCCACGGGAACAGGAACTATGCGGGTTTTCCTTTGAAAACGCGGGCGAAGCCGCGGGCGGAAATCTAGTATTTTAAATAAATGACTTTCTTGCTTATGAATCGATTATTCACAAATGCACAAATTCAAAAAAGCCTATTTTTAAGTACACTATATTTTTTTAAAGAATAAAATGCTTAAAAATAGTATATTTAGACGCGTTGAGAGTAAAACTTCAAGGTCGCGTCATGGAGTAAGACGTTTGAATCTTGCTAAAGAATTTTCACTTCTGACACGTGTGCTCGGTAAACAATCTCTTTTTTCTGACTGACCTCCTCCAACTCATTTTAATGAAGTCTTCAGATTCATTACTCGTTTAAAATTAAAACACTAGCAAAACCGCATGCAAGCACTAATAAAAATATGTAAAACTAGCTTTCCGCCCGTGGCTGCGCCCGCTTTGTCTAAAACCTAATAAATTATATGCTAAAATCTTCCTCTTGAATTAAAAAACCGCATCCGTTGCGTAGTTTTAAAGATTTAATCATACAAAGCAACTTTGTTTTATACTATGTAGTGAAACGACAAACCTTAGCGCCTTCCAATTCATTGTCAATAGTCATCACAATGCCGGCCAACACCTTACGTTTCAAATGTACCGGGTCGTTTTGCATTAGTTCCGTGAATTTTTCGTTCACCAATCTGTAAAAAAAAAAGTATATCTGTTGAAATAATAACATTTTTGTCCTTTTTATAATAAGCCTAGTATATATTGGTAACTAACTACACGATAAAATTGGCGAGTCCATTTGTGATATAAAAATAAATAATTAATACTTAGTTGAAAAAAATAAAACAAGCTTAAACTCGTGAAATTATTGTATTGTCACTTAAGCTCAAAAACTCAAACTCAAACATTTATTTATTCAATTAGACTTCTTCTAGAAGCACTTTTGAATCGTAATTACATAGTTTTACCATTTACCACCGATTCGGAAAGCAGTAGGTGCCGTAATAAACCGATTTAAAAAATAAGGTGGAGGGTCTTGAGTAGACTGTTCTTTTTTTTGTTTTTGGTTTGTTATCACATCACTTTCGACTGGGTGTACCGATTTTGATGATTCTTCTCTTTAAGTAATTAGTTGATTTAAAAATACACCTTCATATACAAAAGAACCCAACAAAAAGAGCAGTAACGGTGATATCTGTTTGTCTCTAGCGATGAGGACATTTTCTATGTCATTGCTACACTTTTAGTCTTGGAGGTGATGATTTCCAAGTTATTAGGTTACAAGTTATGCTATTTTCTAAGTTATCAAGTTACTCTTTTGGTTCTGGTGATGATGATGAAGATATTTTAAGTTACTAAGTTACTCAGTAAGACACATGGTTAGCTGGTGATATTATATTATACTAGCTATCCGCCCGCGGCTTCGCCCGCGTTTTGAAAGAAAAAACCGCATAGTTCCCGTTCCCGTGGGATTTCCGGGATTGCGTCATTTTCCCAGGATAAAAAGTAGCCTATGTCCTTTCTCCGGTATTAAAATATCTCCATACCAAATTTCATGAAAATTGGTTCTGTAGTTTAGGCGTGATTGAGTAACAGACCGACAGACAGAGTTACTTTCGCATTTATAATATTAGTAGGGATTTATTGGCTCTAGCAATGATTAGGATATTTCTAAGTAACTTACTGACTTTTCCAAGTTATTAAGTTAAAGTTACTCACTTAGAAATATGATCAGCCAGCGGTTGCGGTATCCCCGAACTACTATTAGCTGTGATATTATCCACCACGGGCTCAGGGGGTGATGATATAATACTGGCCAATGCCGCTTTGGAAGCAGCCAGTTTCGCTTGTTTTTTACTTGAACCTGTAAATTTGTTAAAATAAATATAATAATTATTTTTTTGACAGTAAAAAGATTGCAGGATTTATTCATCACTTTTGTCTGTTTTTTTAAGCTATTGCATAGCTTCTATCGCGGGCCTTGAGCGCGGGGACCGAATCGAAAAATTCCGTAACGAAAAAACCTCACGCTCCCCACTCTGACGGGCACGGAGGTGTGGCTTGAAGGCATAGCATGCAATAGCTTTACCGCGGCAGTCCCCGAGTGCCACACGTCGTTTTTTTTTTGCTTGCGTATTGTAAATTGTGTGTTTTAAATAAACTGTGTGTTTTTTTTGACAGAAAAAAGATTGCAGGATTTATTTGTCAGTTTTGATCTACTTAGCTTACATATGTAAATTATATTTCGTGTATTATATATTGTTTTGACACAGAAAATATCGATTTAACTAATACCTGTGTATTAGTTACCACGGCATCTCTCTAGATATAACCTCTACATAACGCATAACAACGAATGTACACAATATAAGAAAAAAAAATATCATGAAGAGGAATTTGAATTAAATTTAATGTGAAACTTAACTGTATCGACTGCATCTATTGATCGATAAATTTTTCTATTCTTTACTATAGTTCTAAACTAAATGAAAAATTCCACTCTTCATATATACACACACACACAGACAAACACACTCACACATGCATTGTATCAAGATTAAAAAGCCGTATCTATATTTTTACAAACTTCTGTCTTTTTCTGACAAAAACAGATTGAAGAAGAATTAAGAGAAATTTAATAACCATTTAGAATAAGACATTCACAAATTATACGAATTATTGTAGACATTTTGCTTCTAAATAAATTGCGTTTAAAATTCGTTACTAAGAATATAATTTCTAAATAAATGTTTAAAATTATCTTACCATATCCTTCATATGTCATGCCATTAAGTCGACACACCACTTTAAAACGCATACTGTGGTTCAAATTCAGTGTCGCTGGAATTAAAAGACGTGTTTATAAATTAATTTACATATAAAAAAGAGCGCGTGTGCCGAGCACACGTGTCAGAAGTGAAACTTCTTTGGCAAGATTCAAAGATACAAATCAAATCGAATCGTCGCCTTACGCCATGATGCGATGGTATTGCCATGAAACTAACTAATGTATATATAAATAAATAAGACTGCCAAATCTTACTGGAGTTTTAAAGCAGTCATATGCTTTTGAAGTGAAACATCTTTAGGCGCGTTGAGAGTAAAATTTCAAGGTCGCGTCATGTTAGTAACAAGTGTGCTTCGCACACACGTTCTTTTTTTGTCTTTTTCTTGTTTTTTCAAGCGATTGTGCGAATGCGAACGTGAACGAAGCAGAGTATAAAAGCTAGTTTTAAATATATATAGCTTTCCACCCGCGGCAGCGCCCGCGTAGTCAAAGAAAAACCCGCATAGTTCCCGTTCCTGTGGGATTTCTGGGATAAAACTTATCCTATGTCCTTTCTCGGGTATCTAAATATCTCTATACCAAATTTCATGCAAATTGGTTCAGTAGTTAAGGCGTGATTGAGTAACAGACAGACAGACAGAGTTACTTTCGCATTTATAATATTAATAAGTATGGATATTATATAATATTACTCACTTCTATCAACATCGAGCGTAGATCCATCCCCATATGTAGTAGCGAACTCGATAGTCGGATACATTTCATATAATTTGTTGATCGGACTCTTGTGCGACGGTATGCACGGTTTGGGCGAAAACAGTGACGGCTCTTGAGGGGCTAGAAGATAATTATTTAATAGAAAATTAGTATATTATATATAACTAGCTGTTCCCCGCGGTTTGACCCGCATTGCTCTGCTCCTGTTGGTCTTAGCGTGATGATATATAGCCTATCTATAGAGAAAAAAGGCCATAATACATTTTTGAAAATAAAACGAGAAAAAAGCTTTTTGATATCTGCAATAGGAACGGAATAATCGCTTGTGCACACTTAACGATTACACCCTGTAGAAAAAAACTATAAAAAGAACATTATTATGACAATTATAGCCAACTCACTTTATTGCCGCGGCTTCACCGGTCACCCGCTTTCTCTAAAACCTTATCTATACTATAACATTATAAAGCTGAAGAGTTTGTTTGTTTGAACGCGCTAATCTCGGGAACTACACGTCCGATTTGAAAAATTCTTTCGGTGTTAGATAGCCCATTTATCGAGGAAGGCTATGGGCTATATATCATCACGCTAAGACCAACAGGAGCGGAACACTGTGGGTAAAACCGCACAGCACAGCTAGTATTGCAATAAATTTTAAACAAAAATTGTAATAAATTGAAATAACTCACATGGTTCCCGTGGAACTATGGGCGCTTTCGGTTTTTCTTCAGCAACCGGATTCTCCGATTTTTCAGATTTCTCCGATTCTTCCGAATTTTCCGAATTTTCTGATTTTTCCGAATTTTCACATTCTTCCGATTTCTCCGATTTTTGCGATTTGGGTTTCTTCGGTTTCGGCGATTTCCTACCGGTGATGCATTGGAAATCTGATGCTGTAAACAAGATGATACGTTTGGTATCCATGACGATTATAAACAACTATACTCCTAATAAAAAAATGTCTGAAGCAAAACTCTGCTTATGCGTGTATTAAGCAGAGTTTTGTAAAGAGCAATGATGAACAAACAATACTCACAATATCCTATTTCAATGCTTATTTAAAAAAAAACTAAACCACCTTAATAAAGTCAGAACTTAAACAACAAAATTAAAATGTAAATCGGAAGGCACAAGCTTTCAAATCTATACTAATATTATATTATTAAGCTGAAGAGTTTGTTTGTTTGTTTGAACGCGCTAATCTTGGGAACTACTGGTCCGATTTGGAAAATTCTTTCGGTGTTAGATAGCCAATTTATCGAGGAAGGCTATAGGCTATATATCATCACGCTAAGACCAACAGGAGCGGAGCAATGCGGGTGAAACCGCGGGGAACAGCTAGTAAAAAATACAGTCGAATTAAGAACCTCCTCCTTCTTTTAAGTTGGTTGAAATATGACGGGCGTTGCAAAAAACACTCACTGAAAATTGAACCTTATTTCGTGACAGTAATACTCAAAGTATATTGTACTGCTTATTAGAAAACGCTGTATAGGCTGAGTTTTGCATTGGATACTTTTGGAGAGTGATTGTGAGTCTAGCTGCATATTTATTAGTTACTAGCTTCCGCTCGCGGCTTCGCCCGCGCGGTTCAAAACACCACACTTTTATCAAAACTAAAAGGTAGCCTATGTTCTTTCTCAGGGTCTAAAGATTGTCTGTGCCAAATTCCATCAGAATCGGTTGAGAGGTTTAAGCGGGAAAGCGTAACAGACAGATAGACAGAGTTACTTTCGCATTTAAAATTTTAGTATAATAGTATGGATGTATAATTTGTGTTATTGTGGTGTTTTTCGTTATGTCGTAGGTTATTGTAGTATGCTATTTTACATTGTATTTTTGAAGTGAAACTTCTTTAGTCGCGTTGAGTGTAACAGATCAATGTCATGGCAATACCATCACGTTATGGAGTAAAGCGACGATTTTGGTATATTTGAATATTTTCAAAGAAGTTTCACTTCTGACACGTGTCTGGCACACACGCTTTTTTTCTGTTGTATTGTGTATCATGTTTTAGTATCTTATGCTGTATTATGACATACTAGCTTTCCGCCCACGGCTTCGCCCACGTTTTTAAAGAAAAACCCGCATAGTTCCCGTTCCCGCGGGATTTCCGGGATAAAACCTATCCTATGTGTTAATCTAAGTTACCCTCTATATGTGTGCTTAATTTCATTGTAATCGGTTCAGTAATATTTGCGTGAAAGAGTAACAAACACACACATACACGTCCTCACAAACTTTCGCATTTATAATATTAGTAGGATAGTAGGATACTCACTAAAATCAATGTTCATCTTGACAGGCAAGGGCGACTGCCCCACTTTAATGAGCAAGGCATTGAGACAGGCCCTCGCTGCGTTTGCCCTTGCGTCTCTTTTGCTACTACCGTATCCTTTGAATGTCATGTCTGCTACCTGAAAGTTAATAATTTTTCTATACAATTTGAACACGTTGTAACAATTATTTTTGTTATATTTTGTAAAAAAAATGTGCTCATATATCGTGTTGTGTACTATATTGTGTTGTATTGTGCAACATATTTTATTGTATTGTGTAGAATTTTGTGTTGCACTGTGGCGTATCGTGTATCGTGAAATATATCGTGTTGTATTGTGCAACATGTTATTTGCTCTTCGGAAATCACTATTGCATTCATATTATGCTGTATTGTGTACTATATTATGTTGTTATAGTGTGTTATAACTCATGCACTGTGTAATGTGATTTATGCGTAACATTGTGCTTAGTACTTCGGATCGCACTTGTTTTTGGTGTACACACATACTGTGTCGTAACAATACGTATTGTCTTGTATTGTATTGTACAACATATTATAAACATATTGTACTACACTATATAATATATTATGTTGTATTGTGTAACATTTCGTGTTGCATTGTGTAACATTTTATGTTGAATTGTGAACATTACGTTGTTAAATTGTGTTGTTAACTCACCGTAACAGCAACAGTGAAGTTAGGACAATGTGCCGGTCCCCTATGGTCGAGCAAGTTATACACCACCCTTACACCCAACTCGTTGAGGGCGGACACCGGCGACTTGCCGCCCTGCGCCACAGCTTCGGCCGCTTTTGTTAGCGCCTATTTATTCAAATAAACCAGGAGAAAACAAAATTAACTTGAGAACGACTCAAAAATATGAAAATCCAAGAAAAGTAGCCTAAAACACGATTCTGAGCTATTTTCAAATTAAATTTCATAGACAACTGTGGATTTAGCTGTGAACGCAACACACTTCTCTTTAGAATTGATGTTTTCTCATATTGTTACTATCGAAGAAAAAAAATATCTAATCATGTCATGTCCATCAGTTTTAGAAATATGATGCCACAGACAGACCTGCACACACGTGTCTACCACGTCAAAGTTATAAAAAAAAGTTTTTTTGGGGGGATAAAAGAGAAATTACGGAAAAGTAACCTATATCCTTCGGTCCTTCAATCCAGTTTAATCGAAATCTGTACCGTGGTTTAGACGTTAGAGCTTCACACACAAAAAGATATCCAGAGTTTCATGGAATGGTATACTACAAGTAATAGTAGAGATTACGAAGTGTAATAAACACTATTTATTACACTTCGCAATCTGTACTATTTATTACAATTCACATACAATATGAAAACAAGTAACAAAGAAAATATGAATTACCTGTAAATTCCACGTAAAACCAGCATCTAGATGAATGAGAGCTGATCGCTTCGTGGGTGGTCCCTCGCTATCTGTAAAAAGAGAAACATACAGATTACAGAGGGTTTAAAATCATTCAGTATGGAAAAGTCTGATAATACCGGTCAATAACATTCGCCTTTCGTTCTTTAACTTTATTTATTTATAGCTATATTATTTACTAGCGGTCCGCCCCGGCTTCGCCAGTGGTACATATTTCACAATAAAAGGTAGCCTATAATGTTCTTTCTTAGGGTCTAAAGATTGTCTGTGCCAAATATCATCAAAATCGGTCCAGTAGTTTATGCGTGAAAACCATACATACATAATTACAAACCTTTCCTCTTTATAATATTAATATAGATTTATGCCCGCTTTGTTTAAAACCTAATAAATTACATACTAAAACCTTCCTCTTGAATCACTCTATCAATTAAAAAAACCACATCAAAATTCGTTGCGTAGTTTTAAATATTTAAGCATACAAACTGACATAGGGAGAGAGAAAGCGACTTTGTTTTATACTATATAGTGATGTCGATACTACCGTGAAGAATCGATAAGCAATACGACCCTTCAAAATACAGTACCTACAAACTAATATACCAGAATAACACAAGCTATAGAAGTACATGATTTCTGCAAGCGAAACCGCAAAGCAAGAATAGTAGCACTAAATAAAAAAAAATATTTGCCAAAAAAAGTTATTTACGTTAAAATACAACATTGAACCCCGCATTAGGTACAGCCTGTGTCACGGGGCCATGGCCCATGAATATGAAGGTTCAAATATAAGGTCCAACGCGTTCAATACAATGCAATGTTTTAACAAAGTCTACAGTCCAATACAAATTAGACAATTTTTATTATGCCCAAAAATATTAACAAAACACTAATTAAATTCTATTTGAAACTAGCGGTCCGCCCCAGCTTCGCCCTTGGTACATGTTTATGTTTTCTTACCATAAGAACCATCCTCGTACTTTAAGGAATATTATAAAAAAAAGAATTAGCGAAATCGGTTCAGCCGTACACACGTGATGCCGTGACAACGCGAAACGGGTTTCATTTTTATAGATACGAGATCATCAACACATAAAAATTAAAAAAACAAACACGATGTTTAAAAACACGTTATAACTAAGCGTAAAATTGGTGAAAGCAAATATCCACAATGCGCATATTATTATGCTTTTATCAGTATCTAAAAGGAAGAACATTTTAAAATAACTTACCAATGCTATTTGTGCCACTTGCAATGTCCATATCTTTCAAAAAAATAGTACGATGTTATTTTTCTATGAATTTGAATGTTTTGTAATATCTATTCACTTTAATTTATTTGAATATAAGAATGTATTCAATTTATTTGAAATTAAAATATGGAATTTCAATTAAATTATCATTAAATAACAAAAAACAACTATAATTACAGTAAAAAAATGAGTTAGAAATTGGAAATTGGAATACGATTGACAGAATTATGTCATGTAAATTTGTATACTACCTGCAAATATTTTATTTTTATTTTTAGATCCATAGAGCTACCGTATATTAATTAGTAATACATGTTCAAGATTATTTTAATTAATTGACATAAAATAGATATTGCTTAAAATAGGTAAAAATAGGTATTATTTCCAAATGGTATATTTCTGTAATATTTTTAAGATATTCTTCTGCATCTATTGTTAAGTACTACAATAGATGCAGCGTTACGATAAAGAGCCTTTCTTACACAAACAATATTTTTATCAAAAATAGTATTCCAGTCAATAGTATTCAGTACTTATATTTTAATTTTCTTTTCAAGTAAAATCAAGTATTTCTATATCTCATGTGTTATTCGGATGTGTAACCTATATTACTGTAAAGTTTTGCCCAAATCCGTGCAGTAGTTTCTTGTGAAAGTAACAAACATACATTCATCCTCAAAATCTTTCGCATTTAATATTTTTCCCGCGCTTTTGCCCGCAATAGTTTTACAAATCCGTGGTTCCTGAGATTAACACATTCAAGCAAACAAACTAACTCTGCAGCTTTATAATATTAGTATATATTATTAATTTAATAATTAATTATATAAATAAAACTTACCATATGTTCTCTTTCTTTCTATCATCTCCTTGTTGGAGTTGCTTATCTAAAGGAAAAACATCATTATAAGGAATGTGTTGATAATAATTTCATAATATTATTAATATAGTATCAAAAAGAACTAAAAAAACACGCTAAACACATGAAATTATTGTATTGTCACTGATCCTTGATAAGTGTACAAAGTTTGAATTAAATCTGTCCGTTTAAAGTGGGTTAAAATCGAGTCTAAAGGAGTCGGTTACATACAAACCTACAGGTGAAGCCTCGCCCGTGGTACCGACATGTTTAAACTATCCTATCTCTCAAGTTGGATCGAACTGCACATGGTGTGCGAATTTTATTATAATAAGTGGTTTAGGAGTCCATTGAGGATAAACATTGTGACACGAGATTTATATACAGGGTGTCCCACTGTTGGTATACTAAGCTCAAAGGAGGTTATAGTTTTGCATACGCTGAGTACGTAAAAAATACTTATAAAATTCTAGATGCATTTTTTTTTCAAATAGATGAATTCTTAAAACTCTTTGTGTGCACCCATAACAAGAAACCCGCCCAACTTTGACACCAGCACGTGAGCTATTGTTTAAGATTATATTTTCATAGACAAAATGCTCATATAAGAGAAGCGGTATATGCCGGCTGCGCGAAACTAGAGAAGAAAACATGGATTTACAGGAAAAATTGAGCAAAAAATTTTTGGCGTAATTTTGTTGTTGAAAATTTTTTTAAGTATTTTTTACGTGATTAGTGTATGCAAAACTACAAGTCGCCTCGCGCTTAGTATACCAATAGTGGGACACCCTGTATATTAAGATATGTATTACAATATTTTCCATTAATTTATTAACGTTTAGAAAACTCCACAGTGAGTGCGGCCGGGGTGGTGTGGTTTGACCGCCTCCGTGGTTCAGTGGTTGACGCGTGAGCGTAGCACCGAGGGGAGTTCGAATCCCAGTGCAGACGAAGATAAAAAAAATGTCTCGGTCTGGCAGGACACAGAAGGCTGATCACCTACTTGTCCCTAAAGAAAATCGATCAGTGAAACAGATGTATAATGCATTTGTCCCTTACCCCACTAGGGGACACGGGACTTCACAGTGTGTGTGGTCTGTCTTTGACCAGGCTTTATTTCCGTAAAAACAAACACTGACGATTAAAAAAATTATTTATTGAACAATTTGTGGGTTAGGTACAAACATGTCACATGTAACACTGACAATCATAACACAATGTTGATAAAGTTTTGCAATTCGTTAGCAACCTCAGACATGGATACATTAATATTCATAGAACAAAAATAAAAGGCAATGATTTAGGAGAAAGAAACATTGTATACCTATAATTTATTAAAAAAATAAATACTTACTGAATGTCCAGGGACGCCAGAACCTGTAAAACAAAATATTACTTTAAATACTGCTAAATTTAAAAAAAGACGTGTGGCACGCGGGGACTGTCGTGGTAAAGCTATTGCATGCTATGCCTTCAAGCCACACCTCCGCGCCCGTCGGAGTGGGGAGCGTGAGGTTTTTTCGTTACGGAATTTCTCGATTCGGTCCCCGCGCTCAAGGCCCGCGATAGAAGCTATGCAATAGCTTAAAATATAACAAGTCTGGCAGGACACAGAAGGCTGATCACTTCTTGTCCCTAAAGAAAATCAATCAGTGAAACAGATGTATAATGCATCTGCCCCTTACCCCACTAGGGGACATGGGACTTCACACCCCCAAGCATAGACCCAAGGGGATAAACCCGGGGAAGAAAGTTTGTACCATGAACATTATTTATCTTTTTTACACAGGAAAAGCTGCGGGCGACAGCTAGTAATCAGTAAAATATCCTATCTGTTACTAAGAAAGGTAGAATATAGCTTTGTATGTTTGCAAAAATGTATGAACATTTGATAGCATAATAAATTTAACATGAAATAAAGAGACCTTGTTATCTTACAATGCAACTCAGTTTTATATGAAACACTATTGTCCAGGCATTTGAATATTGACCTACAATTCTATAGGACTTAATATTAATTATCACAGATAATATAAAACTAGCGTTACAAATATAGAGGCCTAGCTGAGCCCCGCGGTTTTACCCGCATTGGTCCGCTTCTGTCGATCTTAGTGTGATGATAAATAGCCTATACTATAACCTATAGTCGCCTATATAGTACCTATAGCCTTCCTTTATAAAAAGGCTATCTAACACATAAATATATTTTTTTTAATCAGACCAGTAGTTCCTGATATTAGCGCGTCAAACAAACAAACAAACTCTTCAGCTTTATAATATGTACTAGTATAGATTTGAAGTTATATTTTACTTTAAATAATTAACATTTATAAACATTAACTTTAAAACTAAAATTTTATAGAATATGTATGTGAAAACCACTGTTTACATAGTCATCTTCACTTTGACTATGTGAATCTCAACGTTCAAGGGTTTGCTTGTAACTAAAGATATTACAGTTACAATTGTATGAAACATTTAATTATTTCAATGTTGTTAAGACAACTATAGTAGAGCCATTTTAATAGGCAACATTTGACAGTTCAACAAAATTCAACAACGTAACCTAGTAACGACAACATAGAATAACATGATATTTCGTTTTGTTAGAACTGCACATTTGCTTAACTTTTTTCAACTATGACCACATATTTATAATAATAATGACCGATACAAGTAATTTTAAGATTTCATTTTACTGATAAACCATTTTAAACATAATAAACAATTTCTGAATTGAAGAACTGACGTCGCTACAATTTTGTGTCAATAAACCTTTTTTCTTTTTAAATACCAGAGACGTTACTCTAAAAATCGAAATCTGACATCTAGAATCGAATGCATTGATTACTTGTGAATAAAAATCATCATAAATTAATAAATTCGATTGACAAATGTTTCAAATCCGTATCGATTAATTCACTTTAATCGATGTTTTTAAGCAGGTTACCTCTCTTCGAAGATAAAATTGATACTTAGACGTCAAATGTTGCCTATTAAATTGGCTCGACTATAGTTATTAAATCATCGTTTTAATTAAATTTTTCATAGTGGTTGATTCACAGATGTGATTTTATTCAAATGGTTCATTTTTCCTTGATAACATAGACATAGACTACCTATATTTTTTTTTAATAACTCGATATTAATCAAGGAATGGCGGGAGAGACCGTTAATGGACGATAAAAACATTAATAAATACATAAATCAAAAAATACCTGATGTGACATTGTTCCGGTTCTTCTTATTGTAGAAATAATTTCTAAACATCATTGGGTTCATCTGAGTGGTCCTATAATTATCCTTAAACAAAAAACATACACATTTGTGAATAAAACAACACGAAAAATAATCTGAGAACTCATTTCAACTAATCGTTACCGCGTTACCGCTAGTATGGCTTTAAATTCATAAACTAGGATATTTATATACGTAGATAATATGTATTAATTAATCTTAAACTTACTCTGTAATTTTTCATGTTTAATTCTGTGGTTTCTACACAATAGGTTAGAATTTGAAATTTTAATGTATACCAAGGTAAATCACAATGATTAACACAGTTCTAAGAAGTAACTTGTAAGTTTTAAATCGTAAGCCGCAAGTGTAAACAATGTAATAATCATAACAAACTTGAAACTAACAAAGATAAAAGATTATTGCCAATTTCGTTAATCCAATTTCCGAATTCCGTTTACCAACGGTTTACTGTCACTTTTCTGTCAAAATTCCGCAACATGAGTGACAAAAGTCACGAATGACGCATTGCAGGCTTTCGATTTCTCGTACTAGAAACCGGATCAAAATGGAATGAAAAGAACTTAGAGCATTTTAGTGCTCTAAGAAAAAGAAGGACATATTACATAACATGTTTATGTGGCTTCACCTGTTTATTTGTAACAGACGTGTTTCTATACATATAACTGATTCCTTTAGACTCGATTTTGTCCCACTTTAAACGGACAGATTTGATTCTTTGTACACTTATCAAAGATCAGCGACAATACAATAATTTACTGGTGTTTAAGCGTGCCATTTTTTCTATATGTATTAAATATTTATAATTTTTTTTATATCTTCATTATTAGCCAGTTATTAGTCCTATCCAAAGAGTGTAATGTATGGTCCCATCTAAGCTCGGATTGATCTAGCTTAAAAAGTTATCATAGAAGTACTTAAAAAAGTACTTTGAAATGGTGAAGGAATTGCTAAAATCGAACCCAATACTATAATAAAACAGTGATTTATTGTATGAACTAGTCGTTCTTATCAGCTTCATCTGGGTTAAAAAAAAAAGACGGGTTGCACTCCGGGAGTGCCGGCAGAAGTGAAAACTTGATTATTAACGTTGAGCATGTTTGATATCCATCCGTCTTACGCTTTTTCGATCAGGTCACGTGTCCTGACGCGAGTTTCAGATTTTATACCCAACGCCGCTAAAGAAGTTTTCACTTCAAAAAAACATAGCCTACCTACATAATATGATACACAGAAAACATAACATACAGTAGCTGTAAAGATTATCCTCTCCATTCTACAACTTTGTAAAGAATTACCCAATAGACTCATTATTTATTATATAGGTAACATAAATAAGAATTCAAATAGTCAAAAAAAAACTTTATTTTCTTAAAACTAAACTTTGGTTGAATACATGGCACATGAGTATTGTACATAGCTTAAATTAAAATTAAAAACACCTCATCAATGAACAATCGTCCATTTAGAAGGTTTCTCACACTGCCCTTTATCTGGGCACAATCTATTAAAAGTTGTTCTACTTTCGTGTCCTAGAATCTCTCTCTCCTCCTGTATTCTAAATGTGAAGGTACTTTCATGAGTTCCTATGAAGTATGCTGCGTGTGAACAAATGATTTGATCAATTATAGCGACTCCACCGTCTTTGTATTTGTCTAAATCAGCTTTAGAAGGCACATAATAGTGTATATGATATCCTAACTGCGTTAATTCAAGTTCTAACTGCCGTAGGGACGTCATATCTGCGTCTGTAGCTATAAATACTCTATTTATGTAGGAATTGAATTGTTTTATTTGCTTGTTTATCTGTTTAGCTGTTCCCTTGATAGATGGGACGTCGTTTTTACGGTATCGCGCGAAGTCCTGCCGTCTCCAGTGAACGCTAGCGTAATTGTTACACAATTTTGTATCACAGTTCAAGTACTTTGAAATGAATTCTTCGGCCCTTGTTATGAGGTTGTCGTTAAATTTCATGCTTCGTCTACAATCCCAGAACCTTTTCGTTCCATACGTATCATGTAGCGGTATTTCACCGTGTGCGAACATGACAAATCTGTCTGATGGGTGTAAAGCAATTAACTCCCATAATTTCGAGATTTTGCCCTGAAAATTCACGCATTCGATCTCGTTTGCTGTCACATTGTTATAGCCCCAAAATCCATCATATGCACACCCACTGCTTATCTCCCATTTATCAGTAAAAACACCGTTTTCAAAAGCATCAACAAAATTCTGTAAAACGTAAACACGATCGATTTTTAATGTTTTTCCTTTTGTTTTATAAAATACTTCGTGTAATTCGACGACTGGGGTGAAGGATTTGAGAGAATTAATGTCAAAAAAGTGACTCCAAGGCAGAGGAGGGCTTGTTGAAGACTGAGTTCTCCAATGATACAAATTCTTCCAAGGTGGCAAAACTAGTTTCCAATTATCCTTTTTGTTGATTTTATTTGCTTCTGCTAACATTATTGCGAATCTCATGTAAACATCGCGTCTCAAATTGAATCCTTCAGGGGGATTCACGTCGTAAAATATGTATTTATCATCGGAAATATCATGACCACAGGATTTGTCATCAATACTACAGAAATCTTCAGAATTATGAGCAATAGTTATTGTAGCTAGTAGAAATACAATTTGTAATAATTGAGACATAGTTACACCTTTGATTTATTTCATATTTCATTCAAAAAAAGCGTAAAATAATGTAAATATTTTTATAAACACAAGCTGAAGAAAGACAAACTTTGACAGTTTTCTTTTTTTTAAGGTTTTGCCAGATTACAATATTTTGTTATTTCTAAAAGAATAATGATAATATAAAATAACTCGGGTTGACTTTAGAAACGTGCGGCACGAATTTCGGCGCGATTTTAATTTTTATCGATCGATAATGATGCCCCGAAACATACATTTGCGGCTTTTCGTGCGGAAACGTGTAATTACGGAGAAATCTTTTTTTTAATTTTTGAGATTATGTTCAAAATTGTTTGAGTTACATTGACAAAACTACAAGAATTGTGTTTGAAAGAGATAACAAATGTCTTAATGTACATATTAAAAACCATAGTTCATTCAAAAGCATATTGCTGAGGGGACAACAATTCATATGGGTTATTGGCGAGCATATGATTGTTTGGGGCAATATGGGTATGTTCATAAAAAAGTTAATCACTCAGACCCAGACAACCCATTTGTTGCCTCTGAGTTCTGACCCATTTGAGTCCCAGTGGCATGTTGTAAAAAGATTTTTTAAAAAAGATAACTATAACCACCCAGCAAACTTCGGTGATAATATTATAGAATATGTGGAGACGATGGGTGGAAAAAAATAAAATGGATCCATTCATTGCCATTGTAAATTGTATCAAATATGTATACAAGATTTGAAAAATAATTATTTAAAAAAAATGTATTATTGTATGTAAGTATATTGCACACAAATTGTTAATCACAGAACCGAATCTGTCCACCCCGATTCCACGTGGTACTTGTCTGTCATACACTAGAGTGTATTTAAAAAGTCGGAGGCGCGGAGGAGCGTGGCGCCCGCGTGTGCTGAGGAGCAGGCAGAGTCAAGCGAGCCGGAGTGGCTGAGGCTGGTCGCCAAAGGCGACCAAAAAGCCGAAGCTACGAAGGCGAGTGAAGACTCCTGCCTGCAACGAGGTACACGGGGGCAAGCGCCACGTTCTGCAGCGCCGGAGCAGTCAAGAAAGCCCATAATCTTCGTTATATTTCTAACTACATCACTACATAGTATAAAACAAAGTCACTTTCTCTATCCCTATGTCCCTTTGTATGCTTAAATCTTTCAAACTACGCAACGGATTTTGATGCGGTTTTTTTTAATAGATAGAGTGATTCAAGAGGAAGGTTTTAGTATATAATTTATTAGGTTTAAGTCAAAGCGGGCGAAGCCGCGGGCGGTAAGCTAGTATAAATATAATCTCAAAAAAAATTTTAAAAAAAATAGAAGGGGGGGTTTCCTCACCCCCCCACTTTATAGGGGGTCTCCCCTTACCTCCCCCCTCCCTTTCCCTCCCCTCCCCCCCCTTAATTCGTGCCGCAAATTACTAAAGAAATACCAATAACTCTTTGAGACCTTATTAAAGGCTTATTAGCTATATAAATAAGTTAATGGCATAAAATAATAATAATAATACTGCAAAAATTTTTGAGCATTTGAAAACAATTAATATTGAATATATTTTCAATATGGCAAAGTTTGACAAATTGGTTAATTTATTCAAAATGGCAATACGTCAATTGTGATGTCATTTTTCAATACACCGAATGAATGTGTGATTAAAAATTTTCGGCTTCTATTAAAATTTACCAATATTTATAATATTTATTTGTCTTAACAGTGAAAATGGAGTTAAACGATGTTATAGTTAACCAACCAGTCGTTATAGATAATGTAAAGTAACCGTTTTATTTATTATTTTTATGCCGTATTGGCACACCTCAGAAGTATACTTTTAGGCAGTGTTTTTTTGTTGTACAATATATAAAAATTATCTCTTTCTTATTAAGACTTCTTCTAAACAAGGACATATATTTTTATAATACATTTCTGAAATCTTAACAAAGATGAGTCATAACAGAAATCGTTTAGCAGTAACGAGTTGAATATTAATTTCAGGGTTCCGGAGTTATAAAAGCAGGATTCGCTGGCGACCAAATACCAAAATGCAGATTCCCAAATTAGTAAGTTTATAAGCACTTATATATTACTGTATCTGCAATATTAGATGATTTTTTTATGTGTTATGAAACTCCATAACTACTGGGTCAATATGTATTGCTTTCACTAATAGTATGCTTCTATAACTAGCTGTGCTCCGCGGTTTCACCCGCATTGCTCTGCTCCTGTTGGTCTTAGTGTGATGATATATATAGCCTATAGCCTTCCTCGATAAATGGGCTATCTTACACGGAAATAATTTTTCAAATCACACCAGTAGTTCCTGAGATTAGCACATTCAAAAAAACAAACAAACTCTTCAGCTATATAATATTAGTATAGAATATAGATGTATATATCACTGACTGTAGTCACTGGAAAGTGATTATGTATATAATATTATGTATATAAAATCACAAAAGAATATTAACTTCAATTATCTGTACACTAGCTTTGCGGGCGGTAGCCCGCGGCTTCGCCCGCTTTGTCTAAAACCTAATAAATTATATACTAAAACCTTCCTCTTGAATCACTTTATCTATTAAAAAAAAACCGCATCAAAACCCGTTGCGCAGTTGTAAAGATTTAAGCATACATAGGGACAGAGAAAGCGACTTTGTTTTATAATAGTTGGATCGAACGACACATGGTGTGCGAATTTTATTATAATCGGTTAAGTGGTTTAAGAGTCCATTGAGGACAAACATTGTGACACGAGATTTATATATATTAAGATAAAACAAAGTCGCTTACATAGGTATGTAGCGATATTATTATCCCAATGTCTAAATGTATAATACTTGCGTAAAATCAATAGAAAATACTAAACTGTTTATTGATGTAACATTTCATCAAATATTTCTAGTATCGGCCGTCCCAAACACATTCGTGTGATGGCCGGAGCCCTAGAGGGCGAACTATTCGTGGGGCCAAGAGCTGAAGAGCACAGAGGCTTGCTCAGCATCAAATACCCCATGGAGCATGGTATTGTCACAGATTGGAACGATATGGAACGCGTGTGGAATTATATTTATAGCAAGGTTAGTTTCTGTAGGATAACTATATGAATTTTACAGGAAAAATTATCTTCTTCTTCTTCTTATATTTTGAATCGCAAAATGTGTTGGTAAGCGCATAACTCGAGAACGGCTGAACCGATTTCGATAATTCTTTTTTTATTATATTCCTTGAAGTACGAGGATGGTTCTTATGTAGAGAAAACGTAAACATGTACCACAGGCGAAGCCAGGGCGGACCGCTAGTGTATAATATAATTTTTTTACTTCAACTACTAAACACTAAAGTTTGTAAAAATAAGAAACGTAAAAATATAACACCATACAATGTTTGTTACTTTTTCACGCAGTAAACAGCTTATCAGATTGATATAAAATTTGGGTACAGAAATAGATTATAGTCAGGACAAGCAAACAGGGTACCACGCAAGTAATGCCATATGATCAAGCTAATTTTCTTATATACAGGGTGGAAATTTTCTATGAGCCCTGGAGGGCCATAGCTCCCAAACTGTTGAACGCATTTTGATTGTTTTTTTGTTGAAACATAATTTTGTTGTTTGTGTAGCTATGTTAATTTTTTTTAAAATAATAAATCAGTCAAACATAGCCGTGTCAAAGTCGCGTCATGGTAATACCGTCACGTTATGGAGTAAGGCGACGATTTTGGTATCTTTGAATCTTGCCAAAGAAGTTTCACTTTTGACACATGTGACCGGGGACCGTTACAAACTACTGCTTTATATTTTAATTTTATTTCTTTTTTCATTTATTCCAGGACCAACTATCAACATTCTCAGAGGAGCACCCGGTTCTGCTCACGGAGGCTCCGCTAAACCCGCGCAGGAATAGAGAGAAGGCCGCGGAAGTTTTCTTTGAGACGTTCAATGTGCCAGCGTTGTTCCTGTCCATGCAGGCTGTGCTTAGTTTGTGAGTGTTTTTAGTTATTAATAGCTTTTTTATAAGTTTTTAAGTATTTTCTTATTTTTGTTGCCAATTTTCTGTGTCACACTGTCTCGCTATGAAAAATGGTATTTAGGGGTAATATTTTGTTATTGCTTTAAATAAATTACAAATTGTGTCTTAACCTAGGATACATTGTAACAAACAGTGGTCTTATCGCTAAATAGCGACTTCTTCCAGACAAGCGGTAGTACGTATATAAATTATTATAAAGCTGAAGAGTTTGTTTGTTTGAACGCGCTAATCTCAGGAATTAATGTTCCGATTTGAAAAATTCTTTCGGTGTTAGATAGCCCATTTATGGAGGAGGCTATAGGCTATATATCATCTCGCTGAGATCAATATGAGCAGAGCAGTTCGGGTAAAACCGTGGAGAGGAGCTAATAGATTATATAGATATACTAGCGGTCCGCCCCGGCTTCGCCCGTGGTACCTACATGTTTAAACTATCCTATCTCTCAAGTTGGATCGAACTGCACATGGTGTGCGAATTTTATTATAATCGGTTAAGTTGTTTAGGAGTCCATTGAGGACAAACATTGTGAAACGAGATTTATATAGATATATTTGTTCCACAGATACGCAACAGGCCGTACTACAGGTGTAGTTTTAGACTCAGGTGATGGGGTCACCCACTCTGTTCCAATTTACGAAGGGTTCGCTATGCCCCATAGTATAATGCGGGTGGATGTAGCTGGACGTGACGTCACTAGGTATTTGAGGTGAGTAATCTTGTAGTATTTATTTTAAACTTTAACTAGATTATTAAAAAAAATTGTTAATCGCAATCTGGACTTGATTAGAAATTAAATGCTAGTGGATTTCAAACGCGTTTTTATTGTAGATATTGTATTCTTATAGTATTGTATTGCAGTAAAGCGCTTTTTGTGGAGATCAATATTATTAAAAAACTAGCTTCCGCCCGCGACTGCGTCCGCGCGGATGTCGGTCTTTGCGTGGATGGTTTATTTCTCCAATAACTCTGACAATGACATCTTATAAATATCTATTGGAATAATACGCAACGTGTGTTCGCGGTTCTACAGAACAACGTCTATGGATAAAACCATGGACTAATAGAATCTAAAGATAAAACTGGAAAATTAAGATTAATTTTTTTTCTACGTATTTTTACAGGATAAAAAGTATCCTATTTTACGCTTAGGATAATAAGGTATAATTATACCAAGTTTCATCGAAATCGAACCGTTAGTTTTCACGTGATGTCTTCACATACAGACAGACAGACAGACAAAAATTTTTTTAATCACATATTTGGGTTTGGTGTCGATCCAGTAACACCCCCTGCTATTTATTTTTTCAATATTTTCAATGTACAGAATTGACCCTTCTACAGATTTATTATATGTATAGATAAAATCAGTTGTGAATTTTTTGGGACCAAGTTCCTTATATAAAATAATCTTATCGTGCGGTAAGCTGGCTAAAAGGGTATTAGCATTCCTTCACTTATTTCATTTATTATTTAACTCCCAAAATAATGTTAATTTATTTAATTAGACCTCCTATAATACTTATTTCAAAATGAAAGGAACTTTGTTCCAATCGGGTCTTCGTTCAAATTTTTCCGTTTAAAATGGGTCAAAATACGATTCCAAAGGAATTCAATTACGTACAAACATACAGGTGAAACTTATATATATATTAAATATGCTAAAAAGCTCATAAAAACCTCTCTTACAGACTGCTCCTCCGCAAAGAGGGTGTGAACCTCCGTACATCAGCAGAATTAGAAATAGTGAAAGCGATCAAGGAAAGAGCATGCTACCTGTCTCCGAACCCCCTCAAAGAGGAAACCCTGGATTCTGAACGAGCACATTATACACTGCCTGATGGGACTCAGTTGGAGGTAGATATATTTATTGAAGTAAAACTTCTTTATCGGGATTGGAAAAAAATTTAGTGTAACATTGTTTCGTTACGCGTGACATTTTTCCGTTACGCGCCATCTTTTTCTTATCCCTACCACGCGTGATTCGACCGTATTCTGTAAAGTTGCATGTTATAGTAAATTATTTTTTTGAAAAATAAGGTCATAAAGAAGTTTCACTTCTTACGTATGTACACTAGTACACGCACTATTATAATACTTATTGAGAATATCTATGCATCCTATCCTACTTCCTACTAATATTATAAATGCGAAAGTTTGTGAGGATGTGTGTGTGTGTGTTTGTTACTCTTTCACGCAAATACTACTGAACCGATTACAATGAAATTAAGCACATAATATAGAGGGTAACTTGGATTAACACATAGGATAGGTTTTATCCCGGAAATCACGTGAACGGGAACTTTGCGGGTTTTTGTGTAAAAACGCAGGTGGAAAGCTAGTATAATAAAATCGTAGGAAAGTCAAAACTGTACATAGAATATTTTTAAAGAATACTTAGGGCGTGATTTTCAATTGATATCAAAGCTAACTTAGAATTTTTGTCTGTTTTCTGTATAATATGTCTGTGCCATAAGGAATACAACTGTGTTGTTAGAGACAGTGTTTTTTCAAGTGTGTGGAGATAAAAGAAAATAAAAATAGCTTTAGATTTTTTTATGGATGTATTCTATACTATAATATTATAAAGAGGAAAGGTTTGTATGTATGTAAGTATGAATGTATGTTCTGTTCTATGTGTATAAGTTCATTTGAAAACTGACTATTTTCTACAATTATTAATGTCGAAAATGTTGAAAATAAAAGAAATAATCGTATTGTATCAATTTTTATTAGCAATTTTTTAAAACTACTTCTAAATAATTATATTTTATTCCTATACACAGATTGGACCAGCGAGGTTCCGTGCGCCAGAAGTTTTATTCCGACCAGATCTTATTGGTGAAGAATGTGAAGGTATGATTATAATTCAACCGTCACTTACACTTATAATTTACAACTGATTCACTTACATTTAAACAGATAACTTACACTTGCAATACACTTAAAATTTACAGCTTATATTTACTCAAATAATTTTAAAAGGTGATTTTGAATATTGTAATACATGCAAAGAAATTAAATTCAAACTCAAACATTTATTTATTCAATTAGACTTCTTCGAGAAGCACTTTTGAAACGTCATTACATATTTTTAACATTTACCACCGATTCAGAAAGCAGTATCTACGGAGAAGAACCGACAAAAAACTCCGTAGTTGCTCTTTTAAATAATGTCAGTTTTATATATATACATATATATATAATATGTAACATCATATATTATAATAATATGCCAAAGAACTGTCCTGTGGTTTTTACGCGACAACCCTCCATGGGTTTTTATCGTCCATATATTCCTTAATACTGTAATAGGCTTCGTTTTTTACTCATATTCATATTCCATATTAATACTGTTGCATTACACTTTTTGAAGCGGATTGAATAAAAGAAAATACTTTTCTGTTGCATTTTTGCACTATCACATAATCTTCTTGCATTTCCTTTCCAGCCAGATTGCCTGGTAGAGATTGCTGTTCAGCAATAACGCTGCCTTTTGTGCAAATTATGCAAATATTTAGTAAATAGCAATAAATTTATTACATAATTATTAAATTTATTGATTTAAAAATAAGAATAATCCTTTAGGGCTAGGCATTTTTTGAATTTGTCTATAGAACAGTTTTATTTTTACTTTATGATAAAATTTAAAATTAAATAAATATTGCAGGCCTCCACGAAGTCCTAATGTTCGCTATCCAAAAGTCTGACATGGATTTACGCAAAGTTCTCTACCAGAACATAGTGCTGAGCGGCGGTTCGACGCTGTTCCGCGGGTTTGGGGACCGTCTGCTCGCGGAGATCAGGCGTCTGGCACCTAAGGATATGAAGATTAGGGTGAGAGTCTGATTAATTTGAAGTATAGTGTCTGGCGGCATCGTCTGATGATGGTGATGAGGTGTCTGGTACTTAAGGATATGAAAATTAGGGTAAAATACTGTTTAATATGATGTAGGCTGTAAGAAAATGGCATCAAGGGTCTGGTAAGATCTGGTCTGTTGGTGGAGATGAAGCGTCTGGTACTTAAGGATATGAAGATTAGGGTATGATTATGATTTATTTGAACTTAAAGGTCTGGTAATAAGTCTGATGGTGGAGTTGAGGCGTCTGGTTATTATAGATATGAAGATTAGGGTGAGATACTGATTAATTTGATGTACAATAAGTAACTAAATATGGAGTGTCTGGTAAAGGAGATGAGGCGTCTGGCGCCTAATGTATGAAGATTAGGGTAATTGTTTAATATGATATAGGATGTATGTTTGATGTCGTCGATAAAGGGGTCGTCGTCTGGCATCTAAGGATAAGAATATTAGGGTAATATTCTAATTAATGTTAAGTAGAAGAGAGATAAAACGTCTGTCAGCTAAGAATTTGAAAATTAGGGTTAGATTTCGACGAATGTGAAACAGTGTCTGGTATGATCATCGGACGATGGAAATAAGGCGACTGGTATCTATGGATATTATTTGTCATTTGTGTAAAATTTTGATGAATTTTAAACGGGTTTTAAAAAAGCTGAATTTCTCACATTGTTCTACTTTTCATATTATTTTAATGTTTTCTTTCCAGATCTCAGCACCGCAAGAGCGTCTATACTCAACGTGGATCGGGGGTTCGATTCTCGCGTCATTAGATACGTTCAGAAAGATGTGGGTCTCGAAACGAGAGTATGATGAAGAGGGCCACAGGGCTGTGCATCGCAAGACATTCTAATTTATTTTAATGTATTTAAATTATTCGCTATGAATTTAACGCCCGTTTATACGACACGATGTGTCGTGACGATGTTTTTTGAGTGAATCGTGAGATTGTTGTAGTTTCAATTAAGAAATGTTTTGTAATTATTCATAGACTGGCATTTTAGGAAATTTTTACTTAGTCTATTATTTAAATAATAGCTTCTTCTACGCACTGATAATTAAGCTTTCCATTGATGAAAGATTTTCAAAAAAACAAAAAGATTATGTTCACATTTTTAGTTTTTACCACTTCATTTTACATATTAATATTGTATTTATTTTGGTATTGTTAATATTTTTTTATTTGACATGCCTTATATTGAGGTGC
Organism: Colias eurytheme; assembly: GCA_907164685.1. Lineage (NCBI taxonomy): Eukaryota > Metazoa > Arthropoda > Insecta > Lepidoptera > Pieridae > Colias > Colias eurytheme. Next base: position 9,466 of record CAJQZN010038784.1, on the reverse strand, counting down.
TATTTTTACGATAGGAAGCTTCAAACACGTATTCATACAATCGTTTTTCTCTGTCACACCTTAAGAATATAGCATAACGTAAAGTGAGATATAGCATGAATAGATAGCATAGCTCAAACATTTATTTATTCAACTAGAATTCGTTTAGAAGCACTTTTTAATCGTCAAAATACACAAAATAAATAATTTACCAGCATAATTCAATGATAACATTATTTGGCTTAATATTACTAGTGTTTCAATCACAAATAAATGAAAAATAGTGTGTTATGGATGTTTGTTTTGACTGTATGCATATGATATCGTGGAGTATGATTGAAGTATGTTTTAGTAGTCAATGTCTAATAATATTCCTTCTATAATTCTATAAAAAATCATCATCATCCAAGTTAATTCAACGTTATTTTAAACATGTAGCCGACGGAAAGTTCAATCGAATGTACAATATGTAGAAAATATCGTCAACGATAAAAAAGGTCGTAACGACGTCGTATAAACGGGCTCCAAGTCACTTGGTATTGACTGCGGCGTTGCTTACTATATATACTAATTATGATAACACGAATAATAGCTTAATAATCGGAAATTAATCAACATTATTAATTACGTTACAGTTAAAAATATATAAGATAAAAAAATTCAAAGATACCAAAATCGTCGCCTTACTCCATGACGTGACGATATTTCCATGACGCTATCTTGAAATTTTACTCTCAACGCGCCTAAAGAAGTTTCACTTCAATAAATTCAGCCTTAATATTTAATGTAAAATCACTAAAAATCAACTTTATCACTATTTTGATCCCATTTTTCCTTATGTTAAAATGGCTAAGAGTGAAAGAGACAAATATAAGCATAAAAATATTTAAAACTGTGACGTAATTTAAAATGTAACCATATCGCAAGGTTGTTATTTCACAGGCAGAGACAACTTAAGAAAACATGTATCATAGACATTTGTATGTCAATTTTTCATAAAAAAAGCATAAAAAGTATTTATATATTGTTACAGATAAAATATAATGTATGTAGTGTTGCCGAACTATCGATAGTTTGACTATCGATAGTTGACCTTGAAAATAAGTCAGAATATCGATAGCACTATCGATAGTATCGATATTATCGATACTATCGATACTATCGATAGCGTTAATCATGGAATACTATTGATGAACTGCAATAGTATCGATAAAATCGATAGTATTGATTGCCAATAGTTGCTATACTATCGATACTGTCGATAGTATCGATACTATTGCTACTGAATATTGCAACTACAATCAATACTATCGATAGTACTGATACTATCGATAGTTTTGAGCTATCGCTATAGCTAAGGTCACTATCGATGGGACGATATTATCGATAGTATCGACACTATCGATAGTATCGATAGTTCGTTCGATATTGAGCTTCGATAGTATCGACACTATCGATAGTATCGATAGTTCGTTCGATATTGAGCTTCGATAGTATCGATACTATCGATGGTATTGCTATGTGTCGATAGTATTTACGCTTATAGGACTATCGATACTATCGATAGTATCGACACTATCGATAGTATCGATAGTGCTATCGATACTATTGCTTTTCCCCAACTATCGATAGTTAATCGATAGACTATCGATAGTGGACTATCGAGCGGCAACACTAAATGTATGTATTATTTAAATTTTTCATACTGAGATGAGATCACGGGAAGTATGTTAATCTAAAACCAAGCTTATCAGTTGTTTGCTAATCTGTGGTTCTTCTGCTTAATTTTTAGTCTACAATTATAAATTGTCTCTGTTATTAATTAAATAAGCAGCTATACACTTTTCTTTGCATAAAGACCAATTTTTTAGTTAAGTTCGAATAATGTACGTGCATGTATTTTTAACTCGCAATTTTTTGCTAAAAAAAAGTTAGAATGAATACATTTTTTAATCTGGCAATATTGTTAAAAATTAAAATGAAATAATTAAAATCACTATAATGCCACAAACTTATCTGACCCGGTGACAGTGTCACTGATGTCGCTTTCTTTTATATAAACAAAATATTCCGTATGAAAAGTCTGTGAAAATGTGACATTTCAAAATGGCGGCACGTAGTTCCAGTTTTTGCCACCGGGTCAGATAAGTTTGTGGCACTGTATAGTCCTTTCCACCTAAGATGATTTCTGTGACACATCGATTTTTGACACGTGTAGAGATGTCGGTTACTGAAATCGTATCAATTGTTTCTGATAATCGATAATATTCTATATGGAAATGAAATCGATTTGAATAAAGTACCAAAATTAGTTTTTTCGGCATTTCGCCAACAATTAACTAAGGAAACTTAGCAAACAACAGCAACAAAAAGTCAACAATAACAATTAGTAACAATAACAGAATACCACGTAAAGTATTAATATAAAAATGCAACTTGTATACAAGGCTGACGCACTCGTACTGACGATTGACTCGATTGACAAACGATCACAAGATGGGCGCCGATTATATGATTTTCCAACTCTATGAATTTTCAACGATCCATTTCATGTACACGAATTGCGTATGTATTATATTTTTGTGTTATTTTATTTTATTTTTCATTATATTAAACTAAACAATACTGTTTTTGATTTATAAGCTTAAGATGTTTCATTTTTATATTTTTGGTAATAATGCCGCCATAAAATAAAAATATTATGCACTAAAATTATTTTGACTTTTTAAACATAAAATTCGTAATTCGGAACACGATGAAGTGTCACAGGAATCATCATAGGTGAAAAGGACTATAGTACTAATATATGCACGTAACACATAGATGTATGAAGCTCATAAAGTATTTATTAGAGATTTTTTTATTCCAATTAAATTATTTTTTTCTCTATGATTTTGTTTTATTCTATACGAGCAGTCCGCCCGGTTTCGCCCGTGGTATGTCTAAGTTTTCTCTTCATACGAACCAGCCTCGTAGCAGCAGATCCATGAGTTAGTATTAAAACCTAGTAAGACTAATTTTTAGCCGACATTTTGCTTAACTTTTTTTGCAAGACAATAAATAGAATTAGAAAATAACAGATTTCAATTTTTGTCTAATTACCTAAGTACTTCCTAAATATAATTTAATATTAATTAATAATCTTAATTAATCTAAAACTATTATCAAATTATTTCTAACACGGCAGGCTTAGTAGTAATAAAACATTTTTTTTACAAATTGATTAAAAACAAAATCGTTAAATTAAAAAAAAAATATATTATTTCCCCATCCCTAGTTATAACATCCCAGCCGTGAAATCGATAAGTAAATAAAAATATCTTACATAATAAAACAGCCCATCAAATAAAACTGAGATAACCCGAATAAATAAAGATAATTTCAATTGATAAAAAACACGATTGAAGATTGAAGTTATTTCTCCTGTCAAACGCGCCGCAGACTGACGTGTGAAAATGGCGCCAAAAATTCCTGTTATTACTTTTAATAATGGAAAAACAATCCCTATCATGGGATTGGGAACATGGAAGGTAAGTTTTATTTTTTATTTTGTTGTCTAAAAAAAAGTAATGTCCAGAAATAGGTAAGTATCCGTAGTATTTGTTAGAGTAACAAAATGAATAGATGTTTTGACAGATGAGGTTTAAAGTTATTTCAAGGATTTTTCATTAAAGTTATTTCTGTAGTCAAATGTACAATTTATCGAAATAATATAATATAATGTTAACCATGAAACATAATATGTAGGTATCTAATTATTTCCTCTCGAACAAAAAATATACTAGTTACCACAGTTTATTTCCGTTTTTTGTCATCGATTGGTTGCCTTGAAAACTATTAAAAAGGCCCCCAATAACTGTAAAAATCCATTTCAATTATTGTAGCATAGGTACTTTTAATTTCATTTTGTGGAATATTATTTGTCAAAATTATTAAGTATATATCGTTCCAAATTTATCCAACTAATATGCCGGCGGACCTAGGTCATGACTCATAAGCAACGAAGGTCACTACATACTACATATGAAAAGTAGGTAGTTATTATTAATTATTACTACTTGAAAATTAGCGTTAGGGCATTCGATTTAAGAATTAGGCGCCTATATAAGACTTTATTTATTGGTGGACCCTGTAATTACATACCACAGGTAAGTACATAATTTATATCTAAAGGTTTTGTAATCTAAAGGACTGGCTCAGAGCTCATCGCTAAAGGCTTGCATGCATTATTTACTTCGAGACACCAAAGTGGCACTAATTACGCACGGCAATAGAAATAAACCTTAGAAAATATACACTCAATTCACCCGTATAAACGAAAATCAGCCTGTTGTAATGTGCCAATTTCGTAAATAGTTAATACTTAGTTATTGTAATCGTTTGAAATCTGTTTAAACATCACTACATAGTATAAAACAAAGTCGCTTTCTCTGTCCCTATGTCCCTTTGTATGCTTAAATCTTTAAAACTACGCAACGGATTTTGATGCGGTTTTTTTTAATAGATAGAGTGATTCAAGAGGTTTTAGTATATAATTTATTAGGTTTTAGACAAAGCGGGCGAAGCCGCGGGCGGTAAGCTAGTAACCTATAAATAAATTACCCGCATTATAAATTGATTGAGAAATATATTTACAGATTGTATAAGCTGTAATTAAATCTTGGATAAACTATAGAGGCAATTGTTTAAATCAAGGTTTTTATGCATAACAAAGTTAGTTTGTTGTCCCAGCGCTATGATGCAGATTAATTATTATAAATATTAATTAATACATAAGACGTGTTGAAGGTCATTTGTTGAGATTACAATAGTAATCACTACTAGCATTACAATAATTAATAGGTACGAATGAAATTACTGTGTGTGCTTGTTATATTTTCACGCCATATCGTGTGTCCAGTGCCCAGATTACGAAGAAATAGGTATCCATACTAATATTATAAATGCGAAAGTAACTCTGTCTGTCTGTCTGTTACTCAATCACGCCTAAACTACTGAACCAATTTGCATGAAATTTGGTATGGAGATATTTTGATACCCGAGAAAGGACATAGGCTACCTTTTATTGCGAAATATGTACCATGGGTGAAGCCGGGGCGGACCACTAGTATTTTATAAAGGCGACGTTCGTTATTTTCAAATTATACTTTTTAACCGTTCTTAAAAACGACGGAGGTGCCAGTACTCAGTAGGTACACAGGTTGTAGATTTTTTTCTTAAGTTCAATATTTTATGTTATTTTAATTAATAACTTTAAATTACTATAGGAAAAATTCAGTTCAAATTTTACAACTTCTCTAGATAAGATCTGCCATAACCCCATGACTTGTGATAACTTATCTATGGCAAATTTATTACTTTTATCGGTTCATCGTACATGCGAGCGTGAAGTAACGCAAATAAAAAAATAACAATTAGGTATTATCATAATTGTTATTAATTTGTCTTTTGTTTCTATGTTGTACTTTTTTATGGAAAAACAAATTAACCAAACACGTAAGTAAGGTAACGGCACCAGTCGTGGACAAGCATCCAGTAATGGACAAAATAAATATTAAATTTAAATATTAAGACCAAAATTAACGTTATATAATTTGGCAATACTTAAAATAAAAGTTTGGTTCATAAGCTATCAAAATACGACATTTCATCTTATTCGGCCAAAATGTTTGAAGATGGCAGAACGTTATGTTTAGTTGCTGCGACTCGTTTCGAAGAAATCCGTTTTTACTAAGAAAATCCTTAAGGAAGTGAGGACACAATTTTGGTTATAAGAATTTTTGTATAAATGTCAGCAAAATTTGATATTACTTTTATTTATAGTAGTTAAGTGTACGAAATATTACACGATTTAGTATCATGATAGGTTATGCTGTTTAAATAAAATTCATCAGTGTCCATAACTGGATTTAATTCTATGGATATATCCATTTATGGACATATGTCGAAAATAAACTTTTTTTAAAGGTATTAATTACATGCGCTTTTCTGTATTGTCTTTTCTTTCTGATTAATAATATACCTATCACGACCATTTCAAACAAAGGGTTCCAATATTGTACAACAATTGTCCATGACTGGATTTGCTTTGGTTCCTATAATGGACATTGATATTTTTTGTTAAAATTACACTAATGGGTCCAACAACATAATATCTATCTAAACATGAAGAATATACTTTAGAACAATGGATCATTATGTGCTGTGCGACTCGTTCTCGGCTTCATTCTCTATCAATGCGTAGAGAAGTCGCATACTTATGCGTATTGTAACGCATCTATCATAGAGAGTTCTCTGATGAACTGTTTGGATCGTTGTCTGCTGCTAAATTCCACCACCATATAGCACACACGCCTAAATTTCATCCACACCATCTTGACAACAGTTTAAAAAAAGCTTTTTGCCTCGTGCTACAATTTGGAATCCATATCGATGGACCGATCAGATTAAGGCTGCTGGCGGATTCAGATTGGCGATTCACTTCACGAGTGTAGCGGAATGCCAGGAAACAGAGAGATATGGCGGAACATCGTGAAGCGGGTAACATCTACCCCCCTAGAGTGATATGACGAAGAAGAAGAAGTCCCAAAATGGATGGAATGGCAGTACTTTTTTTAGTTATATTTTTCATCCCTGACTTATTGAGAAAAAAAACCATATTGGTGTTTCTTAACGGACATAACTCGTATTTAACGATGCATTTGTCCAATTTTTGCCTAGAAAATGGAAATTAAGACTGTTTTAAATATTATAAGTATGCAAAATAATTAATAAGTACTATTTTTTATAAACACATCCCCGATTTATTGTATTCCAATCATCATTTTCAAGATTCTATTGATAACTATAAGTCTTCTCCAAGTGTAAATAACTGGAGAAACGACATTAGGTACAGTCCATAAATGGGTGTTCATAACTGGATGTTGTCCAAAACTGGGTGTCCATCATTAGATTTTTCACTGTCCAACACTGGTGCAAAAAAGTGGTTTTTTAATTTATAAATAACTTCATTATTTATGCATTGTAATCTTTTTTCTAACATTGGTTACGTTAAACTAATATAGAACTAAAGGTTTAACTAAACAATATCCAATAAAGTTAAAAAACCTACGAGAAATTTGCAAAAAACTTCAATTTTTTCCTTAATCTGTACAAGACTGGTGCCGTTACGTTACCTAAATGTGATTTGAACTTTCAAGTTTCATATTGGATTCATCTAAGTATGTATCTTTTTCGATATAACGAATAACCCCCGCACATCGCATAAAAATGCATTTTCAGCAATTTTAGTTATTAGAGTTACTCTAGCGAATTTGTACGGAACCTTGTATCACCACTGCGACTCGGATTTGACTCATTATAATATTAAAAAATAGGCTCGACTGTGCGCTGAACTAGCGGTGTTTCGCGGTTTCATCCGTATTGTTCCGCTCCTGTTGGTCTTAGCGTGATTATATATTCCTCGATAAATGGGCTATCTATCACCGAAAGAATTTTTCAAATCGGACCATCAGTTCCTAAGATTATCGCGTTCAAACAAACAAACAAACTTGTCAGCTTGATAATATTAGTTTATATTTCGCTCATCTATAAGTTCTGCAGGTACACTACTTGTATTAGTGTTATTATAATTTATCTGTGACTGTGCTTGAATCAGTTGTTGAATGCCTCCTTGGGATGATTAATTAACAATGCATTATCATTTAATAACCCTTGATTATAATTGTTGTAATCTAAGGTTGCAATAATATATCAAGCTGTCTAGACTGCTATTGCAGATATGCATCGACTACAGCACTCAGGGATCACCTTCGTATTCAAAAGTCCTGAGATTTTAACCGCGTTCAAAGAAGCAAACAATAGCTATATCAGTTAGGTTTTTAGTCCGAAATTTTAGTCAAGGGAATTGCAGTTTCCAAAAAAAATATTGTTGAACAAGTGTCGAATACAGAATCATTTGATGATAATCACAATTGTTAATTATAAATTATGAACGTTTAAAAGTTAAACTATTTTATATTATATCGAATAGAAATATTTAACACCAGTTATCAGAAATATTTTACACGTATTGATTCTACATGTGATTCTACAAGTATTACTTTTTGTTTTTAAATTATATTTTAATAAAAGAAATGTTTCCAGTTGAAAGAAGCAGTGGTAACACTAAACACAGGCTGTCATTTAACTGTCAAAAGTTTTAAGACATTGGGTTGTCACTTGTCACTTGTCAAAATTAAAAAAAATTTTTTGCATGAAACTTGAAAGTGAACGGCGGCCGGTGTTTTCAATAATTTCAATTCGATCTTTTATTACTTAGTTATTATTCGAACGGCTGGTAGTGTTACGCGCCGGCTTAATTGAATTATTTATTCATTACATTAGGCGATTATAATAATGGCAGATAAAGTGCCCTCTGTTAAATTGGAAAATGGTTATGATTGTCCCATTCTTGGGCTTGGGACATGGCAAGTAAGTAATTTATAATTTCCTGCACTTATTGATTACCCTATAAGGCTTTAAATTATAATTTATGTCTATTAAATGTTTATTGTGCCCTTAAAAATATTTTTACCAGGTAATAATTGGAATATAATTGCCTTGTATAAGGTTCTCATAAATAAATTATATGTAATACAATATTGCCTAGCCAAATTGACTTCATATTTCATAATATAGGAATTAGGAACTACAGTTTCAATGTTTCACTATCGTAAATCAGATTCTTTCTAAAAATTTCAACACACACTATACTTCTATACTAATATTATAAAGATGAAACGTTTGTATGTATGTATGTATATACAGTGGACCCCCGATAATCCGGCCTCTGTCTAATCCGGCGCCCCCTGTAATCCGACAAGACTTTAAATAGTAGATCACGCAGGTTTGAACAGGTTACAACTTGTACGCACCACCGCTATTGTGCTCGACGCAAACGCATTGTTTTACTTAGTTTGAATTTGACTATACTTGTGATAGCGGTAGGTCCAAGCTTCATAATTTAATAAATTAATTACATGATTATGATTAATAATTCTTGATTATTTTGGTACATATGTATGTGCATTTATGCTTGATTTTATAATAAAACGTAAGCTCTCTATTGTAATTTAATTTACTAAATTCGACATACATAAATTAAGTATGATTTGTACTTCAAAGTACATATTATAACATATAGAATCTTATCATTGGACATGTAATTTGTTGGATTACAAGGTACTCTTTTGTAAAAAATTCCGGACTATAGGGGGGTCTTAGGCAGTACTCTATAATCCGACAAATTAGATAGTCCGACACTGCCCTGTATAATGTTTGTCGGATTACCGGAGGTCCACTGTACTAGCATTCCACCCGCAGCTTCGCCCGCGCAGTCAAAGAAAAACCCGCATAGTTCCTGTTCCCGTGGGATTTCCGGGATAAAACCTATCTTCTCTAAAAATGAAAACCTATATTCTGTTGTGGACAATATCTGTCAGAAAGT
>CAJQZN010038783.1:13350-34344 GCA_907164685.1 Colias eurytheme | reverse complement strand
TTAATTGTTATTAAATAAACAAAAATAATAATTAATAAATATTTATTAAAAAAAAAATTATGAGGCGTGCACTTTTGGATTTTCCAAATTATTCTAATTCTACCCTCATATTAAGCTCACAGGTTAAACTTTGCTAGTGTCAAATGTTGTCAAATGGAAACATGCTTTATGGTTAACTTTTACTTTTATAGAATTCTCAATAAAAAATACTATTAATACTTACTTACATTACTAGTAGCTTGCTATCTTTTCATTCATAAATGTTTCAATAAAGAAACGAATGAATATAGTATCTATTTGTGTGTATGTCGTGGTCATATGGTATTGCTGGCTCCGACTGCAAGTGCCATTTCTGAGATGCTCAAAGTCTGTGAGACATATGTAGCTGCTCACGGTCTGCTTTATAATGTGTCTAAATGTAAATGCATTGTTTTTGGGGACGTTGGTAAGCATAGGAAATGTACGTCTGACATATCTCTTTACGCTTTAACAGTTGAAAGAGTTAAAGAGTTTAAGTATCTCGGACACATGCTTACTGATGACCTCAAGGATAATGTAGATATAGAGCGTGAGCGTAGGGCATTGGCGATCAGATGTAATATGTTGGCCCGTAGATTTGCCCGTTGTAGTAATCCAGTGAAAATCACGCTTTTTAAAGCCTACTGTCAAAATTTCTACACGGGTAGTCTATGGTTTAACTATACTGATAGATCGCTTAATGCCTTACGTGTCATGTATAATAATGCGTTTAGAATGCTGTTGGGACTGCCTCGCTACTGCAGTGCGTCTGGAATGTTCGCAAATGCGCATACTGACGATTTCTGGGCAATTATACGCAGAAAAACAGCGTCTACTCTAGATAGAGTGCGGCGCAGTCGCAACAGTCTCATGATGATCATTTCAGAGAGATATATGTCATCTTTCATGGGACACTTTGTGCGTGAACTTGTCCATTCAAAGCGACAGGTTTATGCATAAGGTGCCTCACCATCTGATAATAATTAGTATATTTTTAATATTTACTAACATTAGTTAATAAGTCACGTACTAACATTAATGGATCTCTGTAATCTAATTGTTTAAATAAATAAATAAAAATAAATAAATATCGTAGATTTGATCATTTCATGATATGAGTGGCCATTTCACGAAATGGTCGCATATCGTGAAATGGCCAATTTAGTTTGGCCACATCATGATGTGGGTTGGGCAGATCAATGATAAGAAATCGCTTCACGATATGGCCAATTAACGCACGGTTTTTTCATGAAATGATCAAAATTATTTGATCATATCGTAAAATAGTTACATTAATCGTTGGTAGAGGCGCTGCAAGCTCTGTGATTATGTGATAAGATGGCGGCCGCTGGCGAAAATTAAATTATTCGCAGTTAAAAACTTCATAATTCGTTTAATAACAATATTATGAAGAAAGTCATAGCAAAGAATTTAAGACGAAGAGGTACGAGTACTATGGAAAATGTGGATATCTTATATGTATTTAAGAAAAAATGCGACTTAAATAAAATAATTTAAAAAACTACTACTATATTATTATAATTGTTTGTTTTTTAAAAAGCGATCCGCTTCTGGCACTCGCCGGCCGCTGCCGCGGCACGCTCGCTTTGCTCGCTCGGCTCGTGCGTTGTTTATCAAAGTCTAACCTAACCTAACCTAACTGTTTTCTATTGCAAAAACGATTCGCTTCTGGGATTCGCCGGCCGCTGCCGCGGCACAACTTTAATGACATTAAACAAGTTTTTAGAATATAGTTATTCTGAATTTTTTTAATATTTTATGGACTCTTTATATTTTATACGATCTGGCCAAATGTGGATGACCAAATCGTGAAACGTTGACGATTTAACGATCTGATCAAACTATGTTGGCCATTTCACGATATGCGACCATTTCGTGAAATGGCCACTCATATCATGAAATGATCAAATCTACGATATGACCACGACATGTATAAACACACACTATAGTATAGTGTGTGTGTGTACTATAGTAAAACTACAGCAAAATGATACTAATTACTACACTAATAGTGATACTATTACTATCGTTATAGTAATAAATGCACTGATTCAACACACACACACACACGTACCTATTCATGTAATTACACATTACTCTAATAGTACTATCGCTATATTAATAAATGCTACACAAACACACATACCATGTAACAACAATATTAGCTGTGACCATTCAATTGATATTCTTGTTAAGATAAATGCCCATTATGTACTTGACTTTATAACAACGAGTTTAGTGCTATCGTTGTTGTTCGTTTGAACGCGACATTGTAGTGTGTGTACGTTTTTAGTATAAAATTTAGGGTAAGTTAATTTCCTAATCATTTTTAGTACTAGGATAGTGTTATATTATCTGTAACCGTAGCTTAGTTACCTAAGTATCAGTTAGCTATTTACCTATTGTTAAAATGTTGTTCTTTAGGCTTGCGAATAGTGTAGATGCTAATGTTTGCTATTGAAGTATAAATTACTGCGATTAATAAATTCCTTATGTTAATAAATTAATTTTAATTATATCATTATAATTATGGTAATGAGAAAATTATAGTAGTGCATATCATTTTTAATTGCATCTATCTGGGGTACTAACATTTGAAAAAACGATGTTATATTTTGTTTTTGAGGTCTATTATTTACTAAAATTAATTGTGATTAATAAATTTCTAATATAAATTAATTCTATGTTAAGTACCTAATGAAAAAAGGTGGTCAATTGGTCATGTGCATTTATTTATAATTCTAAATTGCGTTTATCTAGTGCACTAACATAATAATATGAATAAACGATGTTATTAAGTTTTAGTATAAGATAAAATTAAATTTGATGAATCACGATCGTTATTAACACCACCATCACTTGCTTAGAAATTGAACAATATTAGTTTTTTTATTTTACTATTATTGTCAGTTGTTTATATTTATTTCTATATATAGCCTATAACCTTCCTCAATAAATGGGCTATCTAACACCGAAATAATTTTTCAAATCGGATCAGTAGTTCCTGAGATTAGCTCGTTCAAACGAACAAATAAACTCTTCAGCTTTATAATATTAGAATGTACCTATAGGTTAAAATGTGAATAAACATAACTGTACGATTTCATGTTTTATTTAAAAATATTATAAACATTAAATTTTCACTGAATTGTTCAGATAACAAAATATTTTTTGTAGTCATATCATACGCTCATAAAATGTTTATTACTTTTAAATGTAGGTACATGTAATATTTTACGTAAGAATGAATATCACGATATTGCATGTTTCCGAACAAACAGTTTAGGGTCTTATAGATCTTTCAAAGTCAGAAAACACAATGGTATAACTAGCTGGATCCTGCGGCTTCACTCGCATGGTTATTACTTATACTTACCCGTTTTAATTTTATCTCCTACCTTGGGCAGCCAGCCTGGAAGAGATCGCTGGTAAGCGATAAGGCCGCCTGTACTGTCTTAATCTGTTTATTGTATACTTGTGAATATACTTGGTGTGGTACATATAAATAAATAAATACTTATCTATAACCATGCAGATTCGATTTTTGCGAAAGAGTAGACAACAATCCATAGAATTTATATGATAGTGAAATGTAGGTATACAAGTACAAATAAACACTCAAAGTACCATTCAACTTTCTCTACCATAAAATATTTCAATTCATACAAGTCGCATATGAGGTGTGTTTTAAATTTTAGTAGCTTATTATAATTTCTACTCTCGCCTATTAATATTTTACGGCGTAGTAGCAGTAAAAAAGGCATTAGATAGCGTTCTATTTTTAGACTAAAATATGTAACAATACCAAGTAGGTACCTACATAATATTATATGGTACCGTGAAACCTGCTTACTTTGCCACTTTTTCATGTGTCAAAAAGTTTGATTCGCTTTAAAAAAATATAATTGTATGAAAACGTAATGAGTAACCTGCACCTAGACGTAGTAAATTTCATGAAAATTTACATTATTACTAAATATCTATTTCATTTTTGTAAATTATAATGGTTAGGGAGCCAGGTGCAAATTTGGTTAACTATTTCCTCTCAAGAGATAATTCGTCAGACGCATGAGAGTATAGTATTATAAAGCCTCGTGAACGTCAGCTGGCGCTCGGTTGGGGGGGTGAGCGGTTGTAGCCTCCCACGCACATAGGAAAAAAAATACATTCATTCATTCATTTCCTCTCAGCTAAAAATTTGTCAAATTGTAGCTAACCCAATATCTCAACGAAAAAAAATAGTCAGCTGGTTACAACATGGTGTATTATACGTCAGCTGGTGTCTCGAACATGAAAGTTAAATTTAAAGAAAAATTTATTTTCCGTTATTTCCTCTCAAACAAAAATTTACCTGATGATAGCTTATATGTAACTGTGGATAAATATATATGTCAGCTGTCTGTATCTTGGTGGAAAAACCGTCAGCTGATACGGGAGGCTACAACCGCTCTTCCCCCCAACCGAGCTCCAGCTGACGTTCACGAGGCTTCATAATACTATACTTTGATGCATTTTACTAATTACCGCTTGAGAGGAACTTGGTCATAAAATCTGCTGCTGGCTCCCGGACCATAATATTTTAAGCATAAAAACAATTATGGCAAAGTTAGCTGTCACTTCTGGTAAATTTGCCATATGAAAGAAAAAATGAAATTTTTGGAGTTTATGAGGTTAAAAAGTAATATATTTGCACTCTTCCTATATCCCGTAAAATAAAGTAAAAACTTTATATTATTTAGCACTGGTAATTTAACTCTCTAAGAAGGTGGCAAATTCACCAACCTTTCCAAAATATTTCCTATATAAGAAGAAGTTAGGGTTAGGGTTGACAAATAAAAATGTTTTCGTAGTAGGAACAATTTAGTAAAAGTAAAAAAAAACATCAATTACTTCTAGTTAGTTTCTTAACTTTGAATTGTTTTACATAATAAAACAAAAAAAAAAATAGTATTCATTAAACTATACCCGGCGCGGCCTAAGATGATCCCTATGACACTGACAGTTATTCTCAAGAGACAAACTTGTAATGGCGTCACCATTAAATTAGAAACGTATTGGAGGCGTCTAAAAATGGCATTTATTAATTTTTACGTAGCTTTATGCCATTACAATGATATTCCGTTGGAATTATAACAATTCTTAACATTTACGAGAAATTATATCAATCTGACTTTACGTTTACGTCCTTCAAAACTTACATCGTTGGCATTTATCGACTAGTGCGAAAGTATCGATAAACAAATTTCGATAATGGAAACGAGTTCACATTTTTTCCATGCTTAAGCTATAGTTCATTCTCTATTGAATGGAACAGAAGATCGCAGCATAATTAATTAATTAATTACCGTTCGCGTTAATTTACTTACCTATGATAATATAAGTTTTTTAGAAAAATTAAATGGGGGATTCCATTTTCATGATAAAATAAAATACACTTTGTTAAACGGGTTAAAGATTACGAGAAAATGATAAGGTGCATTTTTATGTTTTGGAAAACTTTCGTTTTACTTACCGTTTCGTTTACATCATAGACGTTAAAAATTCATTTTATAATATTTGTAAAAACATGTTTACCGACGTGGCTGAATGCAAACCACGCCTTAGCCTATAAAATAGTAAAGTATCGACACGATCCATCATACGAGCAATCACTAAGACGAACTGTCATAGGGATCATCTTAGGCCGCGCCGGGTATAACTAACTTTTTTTTAATATCACACATTATACGACATTCCTAAAAGATTTAAACAATGACAAATTCTTATTTATATGATCTTGATTGAATATAAAAATTGTTGTTATTTTAAACTTGATAGGAACCAATCCAATCAAGTTTTAAAGTCCGTTTGTACACATTATTTCCTATTAGCTGTACTTTATGTGTCTCTATTTCTTTTGTGTGTGCAATAAATAATTAAATAAATAAATACCTTTTGTAAAACAACCTTCATTTAAGCACATGCACTGTGTATTTCATACCTGGCTACCTAACTATTTATATTTTTTTTTCACCAGTCAGTAGGTACTTACAATGACAATTTAATTAAAATATTCATCAGAAATTTTGTGGCAGCCCTAACCTCCAACAAAACATGGCAAAGTCACCATCACAGACGTTGTGATTGGGGTTGTTGAATTTACCAATACCAATTGCGAAGTAAAGGTAGCTTGTAGCACAGTAAATCAGCTTTTATTTAGCTAAAGAACATTATGTTAACATTATATCAAAAAAATACTTACGTAGGCAATGCTTTTCCCGTTTGTTTTTGTAAAATTTCCGGAGCACTAAGTTTCATACCGCCAACATTCGAAAAAAGTAACCTCCGAAAAAGACATCTCAAAAACAAGCTGGGTTGCCACATCTCATTCGGTGTTGCCATTTAACTCATAAATTTTACTATACAGGCATGCATAAATGACAAAAAACTGATATTAAGATGTGACTACACTTTTTCCCTCAGAAGTTGGCTATGGCAAAGTCTGCAACCGTTGGCAAAGCTAGCAGGTTTTACCGGTAATTATATTATCTAATAATTTGAAGAAGAATGAACTTATGATAAGAGTAACATACAGTAATTAATCTAATATTGAATGATTCTGTGAGTCATCATCGGAAATCGAGTAGGATTTTTTTACTTGCAATACTTCTACGAGTTAATGATAAGGTCACTTGAAATACATTACTTTGACATTATTACTAGAGACGACTATAATTTATTAATTGCGATCCAGGGTAGTATTTAAAATTACATATATTAAATCAATTAACAGTACGTCTGCTAATTAATATGATGAATGCAAAAGTTTAAATTAATTCATGCATTTCGTTCATATCAATTTGAGTATATTTTTCAGTTTATAGATAGAACTTCGAAAACGAAAAATAATAAATCTAAATTAATATCTCTTGAGAGGGGCCAGCGATGCTTATTGAAGGTCATGTTCCATAAACCAACTAGATTTCCTACAGAAGATTTATATAAACATTGCGGTCTCTTGTCTGTTAGAAAATTGTATATTTTAAACTCTGTCTTAAAAACTCACAAAAACTTGCTATTTAATCCTTCGCTAGATTTTGATAGAAGAAACGATATTATTAAAATTCCACATACTAAAACATCCTTTGCTAAATCACAATTCGCTGCTCAATCTTCAAACTTGTACAATAAAATAAATAAAAAATTAAATGTAGGTAAATTGCTCAATAAAAAATGTAAAAAAGTATTAACGGAATGGTTGAAACCTTTAAGCTACTCAGATACCGAAGCTTTGCTCCAATATAAAAAATAAACGTGCTGTCACACACACACATACACACACACACACAAACACACACACACACACAAACACACACACACATACACACACACACACACACTCACACACACACACATACACACACACATACACATACATACACACACAGAGATTTTATTAAATTCTTTTCTTTTATGTTTTTGCATTGTATTAATTCATATTGTTTTATTTCTGTTTCTGTAATAGTGTTAAGGAAGAGCGGAACCTCCTGACACAAGCATTTTATTTGCTTACTAGGAGTGTTCCAATCACAAATTTGTTTAATTTGTAAAGGAAAGAAATAAATAATTTTGAATTTTTTGAATTTTTTGAAAAACTATTTCGCCAAAGCCCAAATCGCCAAAAAACCTTAGAAATTAAAAACAAAACTTTCAGATGACAGAAGTGACAGCACAAGGCGAAGCGGCGTTGCTTGAAAAAGCGCGGCAAAAGTTTGTTTTGACGTTTGGTGTCAAACCCGTTGCGGCGGCAAGCGCGCCCGGCCGCGTTAATTTGATTGGTGAACATGTTGACTATTGTGAGGGTTTTGTTTTACCTGTGGTAAGTTTTTCCTTGATATAAAATATAAATGTACGTAATTGTTATAAAATCGGCAATGAAAAATGATCACAAAATATTGTAAATCAGTAAAAAAACATTTCTTAAAATTTATTGGACGTCTCTTGCTAATGAAAATAATTATTATATATATACCCACATAATTATGTGGGCGATGTATTAAAATATAAATTACTAATTAAGTTATTCAGCGATACTTTTTTAAACATAGGTACTTAAGAAATTTTGAAAAAATATTCTAAAACTTTATGACTGTATTTTCACAATATTCTTCAATACACTTCAGAAAACGGTTTTATCCAAAACACAAACGACCTTGAACCTCAGTGTTTGGTGTAACCTAAAGGACGACGATCGGCTTTCATTAAATAAAGAGTAAATCTGCGAACGCGTTTATTAGACGGTTTTATGCAATTACGAGACAATCAATATTAATATAGTCATTACTGATGTTTACAAAACAAAGGCGTTATTAGTTTTTGAATAATTGATGACAGTCTTTAATCCTGTTACGGATTGTTATGAGACATTCAACTTGGCAGACGATGTAGTGTTTAAGATCAATCATTATAATTTAATTCAAACTTTTATTTCGATTTTACTTGGCTTTGTTTTTATCTGCGAAAAACATTAATATTTTCTTTATAATAATATTTATATTTTTGTCTTTGAGAGCCCAGCAATGTCGATCAAACTGTTTGGTAGATTTGCATTTATATATGTACATCCATACTAATATTATAAATGCGAAAGTAACTCTGTCTGTCTGTCTGTTACTCAATCACGCCTGAACTACTGAACCAATTTGCATGAAATTTGGTATAGAGATATTTTGATACCCGAGAAAGGACATAGGATAGGTTTTATCCCGGAAATCCTACGGGAACGGGTTTTTTTCTGAAAACGCGGGCGAAACCGCGAGCGGAAAGCTAGTATTATATATAGCAGATGAATAGGCTGTGCTTTTTATCACTAAAGTTCCGAAAATTCAGAAATTTATTTTTAGAAATAAATAGCTTTTCTGTATTGCTTTATTTTTCTGTTGTTGTTATAAATTAAATTTTATTGCTACTTATAAAAATTATGACAATATGAACACGGCTAATAAAATCCATTATTTATCCAGGCCTTACCATTCACCACGATAGTAGTTGGTGCATACAACAACCTGGATGAATGCCGGGTACACTCCATCCTGGCGAGTGGTGAGGAACTGAAGACCAGCTTCGTGGCCACATCATCAGGGATCCTGGTTCCAGGGGAACCAGCTTGGGCTAATTATGTGAAGGGAGTGCTTGCTAAGTTCCCAGGTAAGGATTGTAATAAATATTCAGGGTAAATATTTTACAATAAAGTGGAAAAATATTATGCAGATTTTCTGGCAACACTGCTTGTTGTAGAGTTGATAAAATGTTCACGATAGTTACTAATCTATACTTAATATTATAAAGCTGAAGAGTTTGTTTGTTTGAACGCGCTAATGTCAGGAACTACTAGTCCGATGTGAAAAAATCTTGCGGTGTTAGATAGCCTATTTATCGAGGAAGGCTATAGGCTATATTATAATATCATAACGATAAGACCAACTGGAGCGGAGCCACGCAGGTGAAACTGCGAAGCGCAGCTAGTATGAACTAATTATATTTCTATTAGAAATCAAATTATAAAGAAACTCCTCTCAATTTTCTACGACGCCGATAAATCTGTAGCTATAAATAGAAATTGAATTTAATAAAGTGCCAATTTATTGCGTATCATCAATTTAGAAAGTAATCGATTTACATAACTATAATTTATAAAAAGGTACATGTTCATTCTCGTTTAAAATAAATTGCGTTTGGAAAAAATGTTTTTGGTAAGTTATTTCGATTCTTGGGTGCTTAATTATGTTACACACATAAAATTTTGTGGCATTTTAGACCCTGATACCCTATCTCTCGCTCGTGAATTTTTATTTCAAATACCGAAAAAAATATGAACAGCGTAACTTTTTTACTTTAAATTTTATTCATAATTTTCTACACCTTCACATTTCATTTCCGAACGTTTCTAAACTCAAATCTAAGCTTTATCTTAACTCTATATTTTTACAAGTTGTTGAATAAAATTGTTCATATCCAGTAAATACTTTGAGGTCATGCCCTACTTGAAAACTAGAATTCTAAACCTATACATGAGGATACGTGTGACGAATATAAAACATATATGCATCTCGTATTCGAATTTTAAATGAAAACAGTAAAACAACATATAATTAATTTAGACAGAACTATAAAATTTTAAGTTAAATTCGAGTTTATTATTTCCTAAAATAAAAAAATTCGTGTGGCATTCGAGGACTGCGGTAAAGCTATTTCATAGCATCGCATCGCTGTGCCGGTTGGAGTGGGGTGTTAGGTTTACGGAATTTTTAAATTCGGTCGCCGCACTCTGTCATAAACCACACAAATCTGAGATAAAAGCTATGCAATAGCTTAAAATTTAATTAGAAACTGTCCTAAACATAATTCAGTTATTTCTAAAAGAAAACAAATCATAGCTCGAAGTACCTACTAACTTCAAATCTAATTCAAGTATTCCCAAGATACGAATAACTTCATAAAACGTATATGTATGCATTAATGTTATGAATTTGAAATTATAATTGTTCCAAGAACTAGCTCAAAGATCTAAATTTCGGCTTTATTTCGTGTGCATTAAGTATATCAACGAATTTCAAAATGATATTCAGTAAATATTTGTGAAGAAAATTCATTTTTCTGAAGTACTTTTAATATACTTATATAAAAAGAAAATGTTATTGCATATGCTTTTATTTGCATAGGTCTCTACATAGTATTAGTAGTAGTACATAGTAGTAGTAGTATTATATGCTTTTAAATCTTGAAAACTACGCAACGGATTTTGATGCGGTTTTTTTTAATAGATAGAGTGATTCAAGAGGAAGGTTTTAGTACATATATATAATTTATTAGGTTTTAGACAAAGCGGGCATAGCCGCGGGCGGTAAGCTAGTTTATTACAAACAATTTATTTTACACAATGTAAACAGTCGTTAAAATAATCTACGAATATGACCAAGACTGATTATTAAGTAGTAAAATTAAGTTGCATAATAATAGTTTAGATAACCCTGTTTTATTGAATCCTCTATGTTGTTTATTGTTCTGGTATATTATATTTTGAGATTCCCAAACATTTCTCTTGTCAAACGTAGGTCCCAAACGAACGAACTGCATTATGTTACAATAGTAGCAGTTAAGTCAATATAAAAACAAAACCATTTCCATCAGAAGAGAACAGTATATTAATCTGAAACTTAAATAATTTATAAATTTTTCACGCTTTTCATATACCAATCTCCACTAAAAAGTAATAATAGATATTAATAAATCGTTAATAGAAAGCCTAGTCTACTTGTTAATTAATACTCGTGGATTCAATGACCCAACTATGTATTAATTGAAACATCTGCCTTTCAAATTAAAGGCAAGTTCAATATCCTTTGTCCTTGATCAGTAAATGACCGGTCATGCACCCGTCTTCCTGTCTTGAGGGAAAAGGGTACGGAAAAGTGACCGCTATTTTTATATTGATGGGTATCGAAAAGGGACATGAAAAATAGTGTGAATCTTTGTGAAAGGGTCAGCTGCGGTCAAGGATGAAGAGGTGTGAATTGTTAAGGATTGAAAAACCACTAGGTACCTACATAAGTACATAGTATAAAACAAAGACGTGTCTAATTATGCACGAGAATATTTTGTTAAACGTAATATAATTTATATACCTATAGGTTATAGCGCATAAGGATATAAGGCTTCATAGCTATTCTAAAAAAGTGCGTGTGTGCTGAGCACACGTGTCAGAAGTGAAACTTCTTTAGCAACATTCAAAAGATACCAAATTGTCGCCCTACTCCATAACGTGACGTATTGACATGACTCGAACTTGAAATTTACTCTCAAAGTGCATAAAAAAGTTTTATTTCAAGAATAAGTGTTTGTACACTTCCCTCATAAATTTTTTAGAGTACCGAATTTGCCTAATACAATTTCTAATAAAAATAATAAGGATAAAGCTCTTCATTATACTTCGTCACGGATGACTTTTTGCGCTAGGAAATTTCCCTTTTCAGTGAATATGTATTATGTATTATATGTATAAAAATTCAATTGTTACGAATTGAAATATACAGTTATAGAACAGGATTTATTAACTGGGGCTAAGAAATGTTCCAAAATTAACTTTTCGATTAGAAAGTCCCAATAGTAGTAGTAGATTTTATGCAGTTTTCTGTTAGTTAAAGAACTTTCTAAATCAGTTAAGAAATTAGTTACAATTAACGAAGAAACCGATCTTTGCTCTTTATTATAAACATATTATAACAGTGTATAGGTAGATATCAATTATTTATGTATTAAATAAGCATTACTATTATGTAAAATATTATTTTTATTCATTGAATAGATGAGTAATGGAAGTTTAAGCCTGTTGGCACTTCTTTGTTCATATTGATTGTGCCCAATTGTAACACAATTCGAAATTATATAAATTATTTCATAAAATGCTATAGGTACAATTTAAATTCGAAGGAACTGTTTATTTTACTGTTGCTAAGGCTTATTTATTTCTTCTCAAAGTTCATCACATAATAGACACTTCAATAGGCATTTGTTTCTATCGAGGCGGAAATTTTGAAGTGATACTTCTTTAGGCGCGTTGAGGGTAAAATTTCAAGGTCGCGTCATGGCAATACCGTCACGTCATGGAGAAAGACGACGATTTTGCTATCTTTGAATCTTGCTTAAGAAGTTTCACTTCTGACACGTGTGCTCGGCACACACGCTCTTTTATTATGCGATTGTAGGTATTATATTTATTATCTGTGCCGTATGTATTTTTCGTTTTTTCAGTGAAGGTTCGCGGGTTTGATGCTGTGATAGTGTCTGATGTGCCAATGGGCTCCGGGGTATCGAGTAGTGCGTCCTTAGAAGTTGCCTTTTTCACATTCCTCGAATCTCTTACTGGAAAAAGTGTTGAGTAAGTTATTTTTTTAATCACTTAGATTTTTTATCAACTCTATCATGTATGGTGTATATCCATAATAAGGCTATACAGGGTGTCCCACTGTTGGTATACTAAGCTCAAAGGAGGTTATAGTATTGCATACGCTGAGTACGTAAAAAATACTTATAAAATTCCAGACGTATTTTTTTCTGAAATAGTTGAATTCTTAAAAGTCTATGTGTACACACATAACAAGCAACCGGCCCAACTTTGCCACCAGCACGTGAGCTATCGTTTAAGATTATGTTTTCATAGACAAAATGCTCACATTAGAGAAGCGGTATATGCCGGCTGCGCGAAGCTAGAGAAGAAAACATGAATTTTCAGGAAAAATTTAGCAAAAAATTTTTGATGTAATTTTGTTGTTCGAGTATTTTTTACGTGATCAGTGTATGCAAAACTACAAGTCCCTTCGCGCTTAGTATACCAATAGTGGGACACCCTGTATATTATCATCACGCTAAGACCAACAGGAGCGGAGCAATGCGGGTGAAACCGCGGAGCATAGCTAGTAGATACCTACTAGCTATATATATAAGAAAAAGATAAACTAATGGAAACCTTTGGAATATTACTAAATTCAAACCTTAATATTAATTATACTGTATTTTATCTCCAGCCCTATAGAAAAAGCCAAATTATGCCAGAAAGCAGAGCACGACTTCCCGGGCATGCCTTGCGGCATTATGGACCAATACATCGTCACTTTGGGAAAGAAAAACCACGCTCTTCTTATTGATTGTAGGTAAGTTTAGGAATAGGTACACGTTGTGTTTTGTTAGAAATACACATTTAAAATAAATGAAAGAATAATATTATACTTATGTAGTAACTATGGAGTTTCTTGCCGGTTCTTCTCCGTAGATACTGTGTTCCGAATCGGTGGTAAAATGTTAAAAATATGTAATTACGTTTCAAAAGATGTTTGAGTTTGAATATAAAAAAAACCGTGAAAAAGGAAACACTTACGACATAACTTATTGAAATTAAATCTAATCGTAACTTATAAAGTTCTACCTTTCTTTCTTTATATTACCTAAATATATTATATACCTATTACGTATTAGTAATGAGTATATTACCAAATAAAAGACAAAAGGCAAGTCACAATATAAAATCCCCTATTTGCACAACATGTCTCACATAAGAATTCCATACAGCCATTTGTGGCTTATCAAAATAAACAGTCTCTCGTTGACACAGTATGTAATTACGTATTTTAGCAACTATCCTCACTTGGCGTGCACTTTATTATTATTTTCTTCGCTCGTGTAAGTTTTAATGTAAAGTTTTAATTTAGATCGTTCTGGATCTTCTTGTTACACGCTATATTTTGGTGGTAACTATATACTAGATTTTCTGTGTTAGGGTTTGGAAAAGATTGCGCTTTTTTCGTTCTCGAGATCGAGAGGTAAGAAAGGTAAGGTAGGCCAGTATGATAAATAATTGCAAAGTGGTTTGCAATTAAAGAAAATTGGTACCATAGAGATACCATAGCATTTTTGTACTGAATTCCTATAACGTATCTCATCCACGCAAATGTGATATTTTTACAGAAAATTTATCATTTTCGACTGTAACACGCGCTGCCCAAAATGACTGAAGGACTGAAGCGTTTGATATTTGGTTAATTGGACGAGAATCCACCAAACATCGTTAACGTTTAATTCGATGAAATGTTGATATTTCAGAAATGTTCGGTTTCTGAACGTTTGTATTGTTTGAAAAGGTATTAGTACTAAATCCCAAACTGTTTACGTGTGTTTGTTTACTCTGCGTAGTTTAGTTTTAATTGTTTAATCTATAGATTTATTTCTTCGAAAAATTTCTCAGCACATTAGTTTGTAAATGGTAACAGTATGTGATGTACGGAGTTAGGTAGGTAGGTACCTACTTCAGAATAAATAACGTTTCTTAAGTATTTTCTTAGTTTATAAAGCTGGTAGTTTTCACATACCTACTAGGCATTTAGCAGTTTTTATAACCCTACTTTGTTGATAGTAACCAAAAAAGAGGAAAAACTTGTGTTGCCTTCATGCAAAATAACTTAAATACCTACTATATACAAATACTAGCTTACCGTCCGCGGCTTCGCCCGCTTTGTCTAAAACCTAATAAATTATATACTAAAACCTTCCTCTTGAATCACTCTATCTATTAAAAAAAACCGCATCAAAATCCGTTGCGTAGTTTTAAAGATTTAAGCATACAAAGGGACATAGGGACATAGGGACAGAGAAAGCGATTTTGTTTTATACTATGTAGTGATTATTATGTATTCTTTGAATCTAACTACTTACTTTTCTACCGCGCAAAGCGCTTCTAAATATAACTTTTCATAAAGTTTAAAACTCTGGAGTTTTATTGGAAAATTTTACAAGGCTTCGATATAAATTTTCCAGTGTCAAGTGTGAAGTTAATTTTCTGTATTTGTTAGCACATTAGTATCGTGCTAATAGGTTTTCATCGGCGCTACTAGTTTATTTTTAAAACTTATTACTGGTAGTAAGCTTTTATAATATGATCTTGTTACTGAAATAAATATTATATATTGGTGTATCAGGTCTCAATTTTGTATTAATTTTAAGATTTTTGCTATGGAATATATTACTGACTAGCGGTCCGCCCCGGCTTCGCCCGTGGTACATGTTTCGCAATAAAAGGTAGCCTATGTTCTTTCTCAGGGTCTAAAGATTGTCTGTGCCAAATTTCATCAAAATCGGTTGAGAGGTTTATGCGTGAAAACAATACATACATACATACATACATAATTACAAACTTTTCCTCTTTGTAATATTAGTATAAGGTAGTATAGTTACATGTAAATAATGTAAATATCAAAACAAAAATATTATTCGAAAATAGCTAGAAATTTTGTGAATATTTAATGTTTTTCATAATTTTGCATTTCTGCTCATAAGTATTATGATGCTAACTATTCTTATTTATTCATATATATTTCTTATTCTATTCTTAAAATTACTACAAAAATATTGTTATTTTCAAGAAATAAAACCCAATTGTTCCTGTGATTATTTCGTATATTAGCATACCTATATTACTTACAAACGCACTATCAAAAAACAACAACAAAACAAGATAAAAAGGGACACTTATTTTTTACACGTAAATTATAAAAACTAAACATAAACGGTGCGGAATACGTTTATTTTCTTGGACTACAGTGACAGCGGAGGAAATAAAATAGACGATCAAAGGATTGAGTTATCGATAGAGTTGATCTCTTCAAACAGTATTCAGCACGATCGAATGAAACCTTATTTCAATTGTATTTGTCACAATTATTATAGCCCCTATATTATGTCCCCTCTATGGTAGGCAACACCCACAACGTATGTTATGGATGTCTATGGGCGACGCACTTTGCTAACGTTTACCTTCCAATGCTATATAAAAAAAAACTACGATACAAATATCGATACTAACATGATTATGTGAAAGTCTATAATATAAAATGTGAAAGTCTATCTTCTAGGTTTCTGACATGAGCATTAATTTGATCAAGGTTTGAGAAAGATTATCGGCCGGTTTCTTAATTGTGTAATTGACGTTAAAAACGTCTCAAATCATACTTAAATGTTGCTTCAATTTTTTCTTGTATGTGTCTTAAGCTTTATCAAACTAAAGCTCAAATTAAAGCTCGTCACACACGGTGAAGATACTATAATATTTTATAATAGGTATAAAATATTACAGTATCTTAAGGTATCCGGTAGCAGCGTTCTGACCATCATTTTTCTTTTTGTCATTCCGTAATAAAACCCCTGTAGAACCGCCATCCTGTTACAAATGACCCGAAATATGTCTGTTCCTATTTGGATGAAATTTAAATTCAAGAAAAACCCGCATAGTTCCCGTTCCCGTGGGATTTCCGTGATAAAACCTATCCATGTCCCGGGGTAAAAAGTAGCCTATGTCCTTTCTCGGGTATAAAAATATCTCTATACCAAATTTCATGCAAATTGGTTTTGTAGCTAAGGCGTGATTGAGTAATAGACAGACAGACAGAGTTACTTTCGCATTTAAAATATTAGTATGGATTCTTCTAATTGCCTTTCATTCAACAACAACAAACAACGAAATAGGCAAAATATTATGACAAGGATCACATTTAACACCCACTCTCTTCATAACAGATTCAACAGTTAAGCCTTTTGCTAAATAATCCGTGTATAATTTCAAATACTTGAGCTGTGCGATATAATATCAGATGACAATAACAAAGTACTCGAGAATTGAACCCGTTTCGTGTGCCCCGCGGATTTACCGGCGTTCCTCCGCTCTTATTGCTCTTAGCGTATACACCACAGATCACAGAAACTGTATACAAAATCAGCGCTGTTCAGCTGAGTCTGACCCGATTGCCATGTAAATTCTCTATTTTTTTTTGTAATGTAAGTAGTTGTTAAGTGTGTGTAACTTGTGGCAATAAATATTTTTTCTTTCTTTCTTTCTTTCTATATCCTTCCTCAATAAATGGGCTATTTATAAAACACAAATAATTTTTCAAATCGGTCCAGATTAACACGTTCAACAAACAAACTCTACAGCTTTATAATATTAGTATAGATTATTTATTTAAGAAGTCAACTTATTTATGTTTTATTTATTATTTAGTCTAGGTATATTATGTTATATTATCTACCCACGTGTGTCTGCTCTCAAAAGGAATATTTTTTCCACGTTTTGTTATCACGTGACACTTTCTATTGTATTACTTATTATGTCCGTTGCGTAAATATGTGTCTATGTTATTATTTTTATAATTTATATCTAACAAATAATAAAAATAATAAAAAAACACACAATCCAAGTCCCAAATTATTGGTTCAATTTTCTAGCTTAACATTAATTAAGAGCTATATTTGGCTTTATAATCCCTATTGACATAAAGTGTTATGAAACCAATCAGGCTTGTAAAGCCTATGGATATTCATTAAGACTTCATTGAATCAATGTTTTAGTGTTTGTTTATTAAAACAATATAATAAATAATATAAACCTACAAACATATTTTAGTTTTAATTATATAAAATTGGAATCCTTATAAATATTTTACTTTTGAAAAAATCCCGAACCATGATATTTTCAATAAAACAATTTTAATTTTTGAAAAAAAATTATTTAATGTTTTCTACAGGTCGTTAGAAGCAAAACAAATACCACTGGAAGCGGATGACACAGTGATACTAGTAGTCAATTCGAACGTAAAACATCAACTAACAGGCAGCGAGTACCCGCTGAGACGAGCGCAGTGCACGGAGGCCGCGAGCCTACTGAAGGTGCAGTCGTTGCGCGACGCTCGTTGTGAGGATATTGAGGGTAGGTTTATATTTTTTCTATGACTCTTTGTTTATTTTTTTGCGTTTTACATGATTGCTGACCTCTAACTGAAATGTAGGGATGCATGAATTTTTGTGGTATGACTACTATGGTAGATATGATTGGAAATCATGACAGCTTGCTGTGTTTCAAACTCAAACATTTATTTATTCTTCTTCTAGAAGCACTTTTGAATCGTTATAATGAACGAATGAACGACACGTATAAAGTGTTGAACTTAATACGTGTATGTTGGTATAACAAAAAAAAAATTGCATATAAATTGCATGTAAAAAAGAAAAATTGTAATTGCCTTTTGAATTTTTTTGTCTTATATGTTATACTAAAGCAACTTGTTTGTATTTTTATTTTATTTAAATTCAACTAAGGGGAAAAGTCTAGACTCTACCAAGGCCTTAACCTAGGTACATTTCAACAATTATTTCATTCAACCATTCATTTGAAATTACTTACAAAATAGTTGCTTCATTTAAATCAAAGAAATTATCAGTCAACCGTTTTTTCAACGGACGAATAATTCAAATTTCATGCATAACATGTTATCTACCTATTGTTAAACCGGTTGCTTGGCAACGATTGACAATAACGTCCTGAGTTCCAAGAATTGCTGTTGCTAAAAAAGTTCCTTGAGTTGTGAGTAATTTTACAATGGTTCATCCTACTAATATTATAAATGCGAAAGTTTGTGAGGATGTGTGTGTGTGTGTGTGTGTGTGTTACTCTTTCACGCAAATTCTACTGAACCGATTACAATGAAATTTAGCACACATATAGAGGATAACTTGGATTAACACATAGGTTTTATCCCGGAAATCCCACAGGACAGGGAACTATGCGGGTTATCCTTTGAAAACGCGGGCGAAGCCGCGGGCGGAAATCGAGTTCTACATAAACGTAAGAAGTTTTTTGTCAAACTAGCCCATTGATATATTATGTTAAACTAGCGGTCCGCCCCGGCTTCGCCCGTGGTACATATTTACATTTTCTCTACATAAAAACCATCCTCGTACTTCAAGGAATATAATAAAAAAAGAATTATCGAAATCAGTTCAACCGTTCTCGAGTTATGCGCTTACCAACACATTTTGCGATTCATTTTTATATATAAGATAACGGGAGTAATTTAAAAATTAATTGCTATTCCTGTACATTCAAGCTCTTTTGAAATTTTCGAATCTAAATATTCAGAACATCAGGCATATTAAAATTGTAAAAAAAATCTTGTTAACACAATTTATTGACTGCAATATAATACAATATTATTAGATAATGTATATAATTAATGTGTGTATAATTAATGTAGCTATAACATGCATTATTTTAATTAAGAAACAATAAAAATATTTTGACGTGAAAACGTCTTATAATTCGATAAAGCCGGTTGCACGCACGAAAAAACATGACTCATGCGGCGTTACCTCGCTCTGAGGCGTTCCATGTGGCTTGAAGTGCAAACGAGAGCGCGGAACGAGCGATAAAGAAGCACAATCACGTTCGTCACGTTCTACTATCGTCAGTAAACCGTTTTTACAGACAACCAATTTTTTTTTGTTAAGTTTTTTACTTTATAGGTGAAAATTAATTATAGGTAAACCAGAATCTGATGGCAATTAGGGAAATCAAAATTTTGAGTGTGCAACCCTAGGGAAAATGGACTGAACGATCTTGATACTGCTTATTTTTTATTTTATCCTCAATATCATTACTCAAATTACATAAGTGGACAATACTGTACTTAATAATGAGATATCCACTTAATATTATGTAGGTACTTACTTACATGTATAATAAACAATTATACAAATTACTTTTATACAGGCAATACATATTATTATTTACACATACCTATATTTGTATATATTCATTACCAGTATGCCATGTGAAAATATCGATATAATGATAATGTAGATCAAAACTGCTTATAATTTTTTATAAAATAAAATAAATATACAATAAAATTATGTTTATTTTCGTAAGTATTAACAGACACACATTATAAAATTGACTTGGACAGCTTGGACTTGACGAATAGCCGTATTGGAAACTCCTGTAATAAGTTTTCATAAAATTATATTCTAATCAACAAACAATATTATAGTTACCTACATATAATATTTTTTAATTTATAGTATCAAAACGGGTAAGTCCAATTTACCAATAAAATCTTCAAAATTGAAAATTGTGATGTGTTTGACCCTTCTTCATCGAATGTTTTTCTATACACATTATAAACAACACCTCTTGCTTGTGATCGCAGCGGCTTTTTCGACATTTTCGAAGATTTTTTAGACAAAATCCTAAAAATTATTCATCAACTGCAAAAAAGACAAATAATTTGACATCCAATTTGATAGTTGTCAAATAAGTTGCCACATA
The DNA here is from genome assembly GCA_907164685.1 of Colias eurytheme. Lineage (NCBI taxonomy): Eukaryota > Metazoa > Arthropoda > Insecta > Lepidoptera > Pieridae > Colias > Colias eurytheme. The sequence continues at coordinate 13,622 of CAJQZN010038783.1, read as the reverse complement.
AAAATCTTTTATTTCATAAATATAAATATGCCATCAGATTCTGGTAGACCTATACCTACCTATTTGCTTTTGGTGTTTCCACCTCGCAACAGATTCTCGAATAAAATTTTCCTTATTTCGTTGATTAAAAAAGTTGTAATAAAGCTAATGAATAAAACTTTCATACATTTTAATTGAATTATATGTTTGTTATATTAAATACTAGCGGCCCGCCCCGGCTTCGCTCGTGGTACATATGAAAAATAGATGTTGGCCGATTCTCAGACTTACCC